>BMAV01011035.1:0-19201 GCA_019973955.1 Trichonephila inaurata madagascariensis
TTTTATTTTTACTATTTTGATTAATGAAATGTATAATATACTATGTGGTTGAGAGAAACAATAATGAAATACATTCTGTAATTTTATTTCAATATTAAAAAGAAATTTCCCAACTTACTTCAATTTTTATCACTGTATATACCACGTGTCAATGTGACTGTTACAATAAATATTCAGAACCTTATGTATACATTCTGCATCTATCTTATATTTGTATGATATTATTGTTTTCAATTTCAAATTTATATTTATATCCTTAATTTTTAAAAAACTAAGTTAATTTCCTTAAAAAAAAAAGCTGTTTTCTCAGAATCAAAAATTTGCCTCGAAACCAAAATTCAAAATGTTCCATGCTTTTGCAATTTTGTCGAATTATAACAAAATTTTCCAAAAGTGTTCATCTAATGTATAGTCATAAATTCTTGGATGCATTGTAGTAATAGTGATAGGGCGAAAGAAGAAATTAAAGTTTTTTATGTAGGAAATCATTAAAATTCTTGAAATTTTCATATAAAAATTTGCGTTTACCCATATTTTGTAAATTATAATATAAAACATATTACATTGCATGCATACATTTGTAAAGAATTGCTTAAAGAAGTTAAATAAGTTGAAAATAGGAAATTTAAAAAAAAAATCAAAACGCATTTAACGTTTTGAAATTTTGAAGTTTTCGTTAAATTTTTTTTTTAATTTTAAATTTCTTAAAAACTACTCATTTTTTTCTCACCAAATTTTTTATATGGTTTTAGTTCTAAGTTAAAATTTGGGGCATGTTTGTAAGAAATTAAAAAAAAATTTTTTACTGTCCACTGTAGCCTTAATATTACTTTCTGTTGTATTTATTTTATGTTAAAATTGTAATATTTGCAAGCAACGCCGTTTCTTAAATTATAATGGTGATTCAATGAGAAACAATGTGAAATGTTGCTGATAGAATCAAGTTGGACACTGTCTAGCTATTTTCATAGCTCGAGCTTTATTTGAGCTTTGGGAAAGATTAGACTCACGGTATAATTTTTAAAAAGTACTTTTCCTACACTTCCAGAAAATACACTGGCAGCGGAAGCTGGGTGGTCAAGGTATCGGATCGTGGCTGGCCTTGTCACGAGTTCGATCCCAGTACCACTAAAGACCCGCCGTGTAGGAGCGCGATGCATGTTAAATCTATCGAGAACTCAAATGTCCTCCCGTTGGTGTGGTGTGGTAGTTAGGAGAGGGGGAGTGCCAGTTCAGGTGTCGTCCACGTCTCTTGACCATGGTTCAAAATTACGTGGTCTGTCACCAAAAGCCCTCGTGTTGCTGAACAGTGCCACGCTAATATTCACTCCCTCACTCCAAAAAATACAGTACAGTAGTTATTATTTTTATACTTAAAAAATGCAATATCTGCCTATTAAATTAAAATTATAGCGTTATAGTGTTACTTCTAACCACAAACAAATTTTGCAAATTTGTCCAAATGTTGTAGTATGAAAGACAAAGTTTATCTACTTTCACAGTACCATAAGCGTTAAAAGTATTTATTTTGATATAAGGATCAATTTGTTACTACCAAATATGCATTATAAAATCATAAAAAAACGTGCATAGAAATAAATTATTAATTTTTATTGTATGTATGGTTCACTATTTTGGCGATAATGGCTTACCCATGAAAAAAATCAATAGTAGCTATTCAAATAAAGCTAGATTTAAAACAACCACTCCCTTCAAAATTTAGTTTTATTCTGAAAAAAAAATAGGGATTACACTGATCAAAGGAATAAATTAGAAGCGAAAGCCTGGCGTAGACGAAACAAAAAGTGAAAGTTTTGCTTCACACATAAAAGATAGATATATGCTGTCACGGGCGTTTTTGCAGCGCAGGCCAGAATTGCTTGCAAGTGGTAGAATTTTTTCCTACTTACTTGACAATTATCGTTATATTTTGGACACTTCCTACAATACTTTTATAAATTATATCCTATGTATTATTCTGATGTATTAGCTATATTATTGTAAAGTTTCATTAAAATCCATTCAGTTGTTTTTGCGTGAAAGAGGAACAAACATTCAAACAAACTTTCGGGTTTATAATATTAGTAAGGATAAAGAGGAATAAATGAAATCAGATTGGTAGTAATTAATAAAATAAAGAGGAATAAACGAAATAAAACTTTTAATAACTATAATAAAATAAAATGGAATAAGGGAAATAAAATTGATAATAATTTTTTTATGTTGGCATAAAAAGGAATAAATGAAGTAGAAATCGCTAAAATAAATAACCATAAAAGTCAAAAATACGTCAGTTTTTAGGAAGCATTTGGTTAAAATATTTTTCGATTCAAAAAGTCCGAATTCGAAAACAGAGGGGTTTTGGTTTTGGGGATAAAATATAAGAAATTTTAACAAACATTAAGCAACGGAAAACTTTAAAAATATACGTTTGAGGTGATTCAAGTATCTTTCCAGTCCTAAAAGAAACATTATACTCTTCCATAACGCCGAATATCTGAGCTGGAAACGAATAAAAAATAGTTTATTTAGATTCGGTTCTCTGCGTTTTAAAAAAGCGTTGTAGCCCCCAAGGGGGAAAAAATATTTAAATTAAATTAAATTTTAATTAAGAAATAGAATTCAAATTTCGATAAAACACGAAACAATATGTTTTGTATGCCAAGTTATCGAATTTATTTTTCTTGCTTTGATTACTTATGGCTATGAATGTACTTCTGTTGTAAGATTTCTGTATTGGCGACCTCATAAAATTATTTTCGCTGTGTACACAGACTTGAGCAAAAATGTTAAATGAAATAAATCGTTTGACCCAAAATTCCGCCAAAAAAAATGAAATTACGAATTAAGAATTTTCGAGATAAACATAACCTCAAAATTGTCATAAAGTTATTCATAATTTGATTCTGTTTAAATTTCAGATTGAGTAAGATAGTAGAGAGAGTAATACGTTATCCTATTAATAAATTATTGCTTATTTTATGTACATGTTTTACTTTAATCCAATACGATTTAAAAGAGAAATTTGTTACTGTTATAACACATTTTTGAAAAATTGGTTTCCTACTGGTGAAAGCAGACAGTTATAAAAGTGGTGAGCTATAGATTATTGCTTATATAATTCATTGTTAAAATTATATTATTTTATGTTCATAAATATACAGTTGTTATTTAGCTACAGCTGTTTTTGTTAAAGCAATAGTTTTCTGGAGGCCAGTAAAAGTACATTTCAGTAAGAACTTTTATACACTGACAGTAAAATAAATTGTTCGAGTGAATCGCAGCACTTATTATACATTCGAATATATAATACGAATTATCAAATTCAATAAGAATTAATTTCGTATAATGTGATAAATTCACGTGACTCTAGTCACCGCCATGGGTTTATGCCCGTGATTCTAGCCAATCAGTTAAAAAGCCATGTGACGTCATGGACCACGATAAAAAGCTATCTTGTGTTAAAAATTTTTTTCCCGAATTTTTTCTAAAATAAATGGTTTTCTAAATCTTTCCCGTTTGAATTTTCTTTTGCATAATGAAATAATATTCAATATACTAAAAAAGTTGCTGCTTTTTTCTTTTAGAATCATTCATTTAAAAAATAAAATGTCAAAACCTTTTTTTTATTTTTTTAAAAAATACTAAAAATTTTTGGTTAAAAATATTTAAAAAATTTTCGTTATTTAAAAAAATAACCTCCACAAAACCTTTTTTTCCAGGGAATAAAATCCGTAATAGGGGAAAAAGATTAAAAAAATTTTGCTTAAAATTTCGGTTTTAAAAAAATTTGTTTTTTTTTCTTTTTTGGGGTTTCGCAAAGGTTAATCTTTCACACACCCCAATTGGTATTTTTTTTTTTTTATTTAAAAATTACCGTTGTTTGCAATAAATGTTAATTTAAAAGGGCATTTTTAAAAAAATAAGGGCCCTAAAATTTTTGGTTAAAAAAAAGAACGTTTTTCAATAAAAAAAAATTTGGCGACGAAAACCTGTCTGGGTCCCAAATAAAATTATCTTTTCCCAATGCTTTTCCCGCTTTTTGATATAAAAGGTTTTTTAACTAAAAAAGAAATGTCCATAAATAAAATGAAAAATCACCAAATTTGGAAGGGGGAGGGGATGAGAGAGTGAAAAATTTAATTTTGTTTCATTTTCTGCACATGTTTTAATTCAAAAAAATGCATTTAAACATCCGTTTATACAACAAAAATTTCTCTAATATCTGTGAAATACTTAATCGCTTTCATTCCGTTATCATTATTTTTAAACAAGTTTATTTACAATACATTTAAATGTATTGCTTTAAAATAATATTTTTTTAAAATAAAGCAGTATTGTTTTGTGTAAATTTTTAATCAAAATTTTTTTAATCGTTATGTATTGATATTTTATGATTATGATGAATAAACCGTCTGAAGTTTAAAAAAAAATACTGTGCTCTTTTAAAATTAGTGATTTAAAAAGATAAAATACAATTTTTTTTTAAAATTTTTTTTTGCTTTTTAAAAAATGTTTACAATTTTAATTCAACGTCTAATAAACATGTTAAATTTTGGGGAATATTTTTTGTAGTTTTGACGTTTTTAAAACAGCGATCGAATTTTTCTATGAAATTCGACAAAAAAATAATTACAGAATCGGAAAAATCGTTTATTTTGCCACGATACAGTATAATTATATTTCACAAAATAATAATATTTGTATTTTTTGCGATTTTTTTTTAAAAAAGAGTCAAAATTGATGCGTTTTTATGAAAATGATTTCTAAATCGTTTCGTATGAATTTCTTTTGTGTTAAAAAATCAATATTATACACTAAAGAGGTTCAAGCTTTTTTCTTTTAGAATCAATCATTTAAAAAATGTCAAAAACTTATTTTTTTACGATTTTTCAAAAAATACTCAAAATTTTAACTAAACATTTAATAACTTCGTCATTTAAAAAAATAATCACACAAACTTTTTTCCATGTGTAGAACACTATTATCTGTAATCTACACAAAGATTGAAAAAATTACATAAAGATTACGGATTTTAAATTTTTTTCAGTTTTTCATCTATTTCTCTTTTTACGAGAATCTATAACACAGTATTTCTCTTATATTTTTTGTTTAAAAATTACCGTTTTTTGCAATCAATTTGGGAAGTTTGAAAGCATTAACTTAAAAAAATTAAGCCTTCAAAAAATAAAAACTTTAAAGAAAAACGCGATTTTAAGGAAAATCAAGGGTTTGGCGTCGGAAATTGTTTAGACGCCAATTGACTGTCTGTTCTACCGTGCATTTTACGTCTACTACTGGGTTACACGAGAAAAGAAAGTCCAAAAGATAATGAAAATCACCTAATTTGGCGAGTAAAAAAAATGCGAGTGATTTTTTTTTTTCATTTTCTGTACATGTCTTAATTCAAAAATTTTATTTTAACCATCAGTTAAAAAACAACAACTTGTCTAATTGATTTAAAAAATAAAATGTTGAAAGCTTTTAAAATATTTTTTAAAAAGTACTCAAAATTAAAATCAAACATTTAATAACTTCTTCATTTATAAAGATAATAACATGAAATTTTTTTCCCATCCGTCGAATATTACAAAAATAATCACAATTTAAATTCATCATTTAATACAGTTGTGGAATTTTTTAATTTTAAAAATTTCTACTTATCTTTTTGCAGCGTACATCTATATTTTAGAAAGGTACATTTTCTCCGGGAGCTAAGAAATTGCATCAAAAAAATTGCAAAGGGAGTCAGCGAATATTAAAGTAGCACTCTTCACCTACTCGAGGAGCTGCGGTAGCCCAGTGGTCAAGGTATCGGATCATGGCAGCCATGTCATGAGTTCGAGCCCTGTACCACTAAAGACCCGCGGTGTAGGGGCGCGATGCACGTTAAATCTATCGAGAGCTCAAACGTCTTCCCGTTGGTGTGGTGTTGTAGTTAGGAGAGGGGGAGTGCCAGCTCAGGTGTCATCCTCGTCACTTGACCATGGTTCAAAATGACGAGGTCCGTCACGAAATGCCCTCGTGTAGCTGAACAGTGTGTCGTTAATATTCACTCACTCACCAACTCGAGGGCTTTTGGAGACAGACCTCGAAATTTTGAAAGAGGATCAAGAACCTGAACTGACATCCATATCTCCTAACTATCACACCATACCAACGGGAGGACGTTTGAGCACTCAACAAATTACGTGAATTGCTCCTCTTAACGGCGGGTCTTCAGTGGTAGCCAAAATTGCCAAGACATTAATAATTAATTGTGGTAAACCTCCCCGCGCGAAATAAAGATTTTGAGTTCTCACAGAGCATGGGCGGAAAAATAAATCCCGCAACCTTACTCCTCCCCCCTCTTTTTGCTACTCTGAGATGGATATCAATAAAAGAGATTTTTCTTTTACTGTCATTATTTAAGCAAATGGTATGCCACAACTAATTGATAAATGAACATTTTTAATCAATTTTATTATTTCAAATCTAAAGAAGGAAATTGTTGTTAAAATAATGAATATGTATGTATATTTTTTTATCGTCAGATACGTGTTTTACTAAACACGGTGGAAATGAAAACTATAAAATTAAAATAAAATACTGAAATTTTTATCAATGCATTTTTTTCAAATTTTTTTTATGAATTTAAACATATATCTAAAAAAAAAAAAAAAATCGTTTCAATAACTTGTTGTAAGATTTTTAACTCAAAATTTTAAGTTGGTTTAAAAAACTATTTTTAAAAACAAAGTATATTTCTGTTTTTATTCTTAAATGTTTATTTTTTAAATTTAAAAAAAGTTCATCGTCAATTTTTTTGGGAAAAAAAACTTTTAGAGACATTTTTAAGTTAACTGTTTGTGTTACGATTGATTGATATATGAAAATCTGAAATCTATTTTATTATTTTAGATTCTTAGAAACTATCCATTATTAAAAAATTATTAAAGTGTTTATTTTTTTTAATCTCATCACAGAATCGTTTTCTTTTTATTGCTTTAAATTTATAATTTTAACTAAGGCAATATTGTTTTTTATAAGTCATTGATCGAAATTTGAAAATTAACCTTACACCTGGGGAGGGAAAAATTTCTAAACTTAAAAAACCAAAAGGGCGTGGGCTTAAAAAGATTAGAGAAACGAGTCTGACAATGGAAAGAAGGGCTGACAGCGAGAGGGGAAGAGGAATTTCGATAAAAATATGTTATGCATTTAAAAATGTTCGTGCAACGCCGAGAGAAAGAAACCTGTCTGACAGTGAAAAGAAGTGAACAGATTTCAAAAAGGGGAATTTTAATGATGTCATTGTAGCAATCACTCACATCGTACTTGTGCACAAATAAACAGAAGTGCTGGCATCATGAAGAAAAGAGAAAATAAACGGGATGCAGGTTATACACTCAGGTGCAAAAGCCATTCTGCCGGGCTAAGCAGTGGTGGTGGTGGGGAGATGTATTGAAGAGTTTTGGAAGTGCTTTGGTTTTGTGAAGGAAAGGAAAAATTTATAAAAAGTAGAAAGCCCATACAACCCCGGGCCAAATACAGCTGGTATTCATTTAACTAATGAATGACCGGTGAAGAACATATATATATATATATATATATATATATATATATATATATATATATATATATATATATATATATATATATACACTATAACTATATATATATATATATATATACTTAATGAACCTATATAAAAAGAGGAAAATGGAAAATTGCAATGAAAATCGTGTTCTATTTTGTCACTTAATACTGTGATTCTGTCGTATGTATACACTTATTTATATGAATTGTAATAAAAAGTAACTAAAATAAAATGTTTCTTTGTTGACCTAAGTAGGAATTGACTTAAAAATAATTTTTATTTTTATATTACTTGTTTTCTCTAAACACGAAAAGATTTCCCTTCTGGGAAAGAGTAAAATACGGAGAACACTTAATGCAATGTTTGAGAAAGTTTCTGTATTGTTGGACTATCCTAATTGTATCGTCAGAAGACTTCGTTGCAGTAGATGATGATAATGTGTATACAGCCTTAATTATGGTAGACAAAGGCATTTCGGAGTTTGTTCAAAGCTCAAAAAATATCATTAATACAGATTGTTGCAATGAAAATTAAATGAATCATGCAGCTCCTGTTCTCAAATGCATTCGAAAGGAAACATTCTGCACGCGCATATTTGGTGATACTTGATTTATTTAGACACTTACATTCTAATAGTGAAATGAATAACAAAATGGACGACATCAAACGGTGAATGCGGTAAAAACATTAATGCGAAGAAAAAGAAAAATAGCAAGATTATTTTCCAAGGAACTCAAATAAATGTATCCGTTTTAAAAAACCTGAAATTTTGTATTAATTTTCATTGAATTCTAGTGAATGTTTTCGTTTCGTTGATTTTTATTAAATGCATGAACATATGCATATTTATGGAAATAAAATGTACTCCAATAAACTTAATTTCGTTGAATATGTGAGTGGTTTTTTTGCAATAACCTTTCAGACGAAATTCTTTAAACATGAAAAGAATATTTCAGCCCCTCAGTTTTGTGTTAAACTGTTACTTTGCTTTTTGCAGGACAAGGAAGAGACCAACTCTGAACCGGATGCCCTCTTTCGCGTGGATGATCTCGGGTTTTTCATTTATTGGAAAAGTGCCGGAAGCGTGAGTGTTTTCAATTGAGTTCTTTTAGCTGCCAGCAACGTTTTCTATTTTCGTGATATACATTTAGGTACATATTATATATATACATTGGAATGTTTGCATATTTATTTATTTTGAACTCATACGAATCCACACCGTACCACTCCAAAATATTGCAAAAAGCTTAGCGTATGTTTTAAAGGAGTTGAAAGCATATTTCCGTTTTAACAAAAATCTCAAATTTATTTTTAGTGCATTTTTTTCTAAGACCTCCTTACTTATGAAAATATTTTCGTACGTATGCGCAAAGACGCCAAATGCCATGATATGCCACCAGTAGTGGAAAATTCCTTTCATTTTTAGAAAATGATTACTGCATTTGGCGACATCTTTCGATTTGGGGATGCTTAAGAAGATAAAATAGACTCCTATAGGAGTATTTCAGGGGTGTTGTTTGACCAACAGACTTGAAATTTGGCAAGCAAATTTCGCGCATTTGAGTAGAGATTTGCTAAGGAGAATGGGTTTTAGAACCCAAAATGGCGGGGTTACGAACGTAAAGATCAGTATTCCGTTTTAGGGTACAAGTCCTGCGAGCAAAGCTCAACAAATGGAAACCACAAACCCCTCCCGAAAGCAATGCTAAGACTTAATTTAAATATCGACATACGCCGCTAACGTTATATATTATCACTAACTTACTGTATGAGAAGCGATTCGGTATCTGGCTGGTATACATTGCTGAGTTCATTTCGGTTACCAGGGCACTCATTTTATTTTCTAATTTAAATACAAAGTCGGACCTCCATAGCGGCGAGCTGCCAATCGGAAAAAGGTTCGTTATATGGAAAATTCGTTATATAGAAGGTTCATCTTTTAAGCCTTTGTAAACCACATTAAAAACAAAAGTTTAAATTCATAAACACCATATATTAAAAAGGTAATTATTCACACCTTTTAAAGGTAAATATGTTTTCGAAATCACACCCACATCAAAAAGAAGGAAAAGAAAAGAAAAACTGCAAGGAAAACAAGAAAAATGAATGTCCAGGAGAATTTGCTGTAGGCATTTTTTAATAATAAAGAAAATAATTTTTATAATAAAATTATTAATTTTTATGGACATTTTATACTTTAAACATACAAAGGTAATATTCAAACATATTATTTTACCATTTAGAACACGGGGACAAGGGACAACTCAACAGGGTGAAGAGGATATCGAGAAGATAATTTACCAATAAAACTGGGGCAATGGGGTTAAAAAGGTTTACGCACTTCTTGGGAGGAAAAAGACCAGAAACTTTCCCTGTTGACTGCCCCTCGGTGAGTTAGGATCTAATAAAAATCAGTTCAAAATTTATGACCATAAAATGTGTTTAAAGAAGAATAGCGATTTTTGCAGGAATACTTTATAAAAAGGGAGAATTAAAATTGAATCACAAAGGAAAAAAGAGTTTGTTATATAGAAAATGCATTTCGCTATAGAGAGGTTATGTGAAATGTTCACGGTTTCAGGAAAAAATTCGCAATATAGAGGTTCGTTATATAGAGGTTCAACTGTATATGCTTAATGAGATTAGTTTTAATCTCATTTTATCCTACTTCAACAAACGTAACAGCGAGCTAGTATCAACCCCTCGGACGTGACCAGCTGATAGGGTAGATTTAAATCACGTGACTCGGATGAATTTTTGAGATCAGCACGTGATCACAAAGAAGTTGTATATTGAGTTAAAACATCGGTTTTGTCAGTCTCCTACTGTGGGAAGTTTCCCCTGTCCACTGTGGTCAGGGGGTTGTGTATGAAAGTCAAAATATAGAATGAGACATTAAACATAAGTTATAACTATTTTTCCACATAAGCACCAAGTACATTGAGGCGTTTGTCATACCGCTTTAAAAAGTCCTCCAGGCTTACTTTGAGCTCGCTCATCCCCGATTCCAAATTCTTCCGCAACTTCATCGATGGTGATACGCCGGTTTGCTTTAATCATCATCATCATTGCTTTAAAAGCCCATCAACAACATTCTTCAATACAGGAAAGTGTCAGCACGATAGGTGTCCTGACAACTGATCACGGCACACATGGAACAACGCATGGGGAACATCTCGTGCGTTGCCATGACTTTCTGTTCCGGTTAAGTGAAGAGGATGCAGATGGTGATTCACCATTTCACTCCCCAAGTGAAGGTCACATCGGTGGGCAGGAAAATCAAAATTATACTTGCAGAAAAAGGGGTTCATTTCAATTTCCTCTGGCAGGTAGAATTGCTCACTAAACGCAATTGGTGTAAAATTGGTAGGAAGCTTTTTAGAATTATTTATGTTTTAAGTTTGTATGCTTCTAGAACATTTTACGTTTACTTTGTGTAGCATTTTATATCATTTTAAAGAAGAGGTACAATACTAAATTCAGTGTAAAAAAGAAAATTTAAATATTTGCAACGCGCAAAAGAGTTATGCTGCGATAACTGTCTAAATACATTAAGGATACTGGTAGGCAGCGGTGAGTTATCAAAGACTTGGTAGGGAAGCAGCGTTTATTCTTTATTACAGCTTCACATCGATGTTTCATTGAGGCTGAAAATGGTTTGAAGCTCTTCCTTCGACCAATACAGGGAGGGCGAGGCAACTTCATCCTCAATTAGTTCCTTTTTATTTCATGGATACCTCGTTCCGGACAGAGTTTTCAAACGGTGCCGCAAGTTTTGATAGGATCAAAGGTCAGGACTGTTTTGCAGCGGGTAACGGCCGATATTTAGTCAAAAAGCAATGGCATCAAAATAAAACAGTACATTTGACACATGTGTGGCGAGAAGGTGACGTACATTTCCTTTTGTTAAAATTACATAATAAGTGGGTGAGTTTAGTGAAAACATTTACCCACAGAGTGAAAGTTTTTGTTTAAGATGTCGGGAACAAAATTCCGGCCACAAAAAACTGAAAAGTTGCATATCTTTGCATGATGATGAAGAATGAAAATACTATGTTTCGGAAATAAGGATTTCACTGACATCCATCGAGTGATACAGGTGAAACCAACCGTTGCAACTCTTGGTTGACGTCCACACCATCTTTCCCGCATACAGTCCCTGGTCACCTTTAGTGACTTTAATTTGAACTTCCGGCATTGGTAAATTTCACGGAAGGTTATTTGGAAGAGCTATACTGTGAGAGTGAAACATAAGCCGTTAAGCAACTGCTTTTCCGTATGCACCAAAACCCTGATTTTTTCCTGGAGGCTTTGGAAGCTTATCAAGGTGTATGAACACGTGTCCCAATGTACTTGGTATTTATAGCAGAAAAATAAGGGTTATGTTTTATCTTTAATCTCTCTGACTCATGTTTTGACTTTCCACACAACTCAGGCCACAGTCGAAGAGGAAATTTACTCCCAGCATACTCTCATTAAATGTTACACTGTTTTGTGATGAATATTTTTAATTGCACGTCTTGCTTCCATTATGTCTTAATAAAGATTCATTTATGTCAAGATAGGAATCTGAAATTACTTATAAATTAAAAATGTCTAAAATAAGAATAGACATCACTTTTTTTGAATGGGTTTCACAGATAGAGCTCTAATAATTCACTTGGTAGCCGTGGGGTTACGGTCACGAACTAGTTGGAGGTCCTGTCGAGTTGTGGGTTCAAGTTCTGGTGCCACTGAAGGCTCGCCCTATAGAGGGGCTGATGCTGAGGCTCAAACTCTTCATATGGGATGGGAGGAAAAGCTTCAAAGAGTGTCCCACTAATTGTGAACAATTTTTTTTTTGGAAAAAAAGGAGATATGGGAATTTTTTTTTTTTTTTTTATTTATTTTATTTTATTTATTTTATTTTGTTTGTGGTTTTTAAATTTATTTAGCACATTTTAAAAGAAAGATATGCTAAAATAAAGAAGAGAAAAAGAAATTATTATTACTAAAGTCGTAAAAAATGGGTAAAATTTGACAACACATTACATAAAAAAGGGGCCCATTCTATACAAAAAATTTATGAACAAATTTTCAATTTTTCTGTGTTGCTTTGTTATTTATTTTTTAAGGTACACGGTACCCTTTTTCAAAAAAAATTTTTGGAGACAGTTACAGTAAAAGAAAAACGATGCGATGTTTTATATTTAGATTGATTATATTATTAAAGCTGATTTCTGTAGTAAAAAGTCAGTTTGACCAGCCATTATCTTACAATTTTAAAAAATTGTTTGGGAACAACTTTTACCGAAATACTTAATTTTTTAAATTTTTTTTAGTCATTTTAAGTTATTATCAACTTGCTTGAGTTATTGCAAACAAAAGTTAGTATGGATTTGAAAATCTATTCCCTTGTTGATTTTTAATAATTATTTTTTCTAGAAAAACCTGAAAAAAACACGAAAATTTTTAAAATATCAACTTAAGCATTTTTTAGAAAAATAACTAGAGATCACCAGCCCTAAATCCATATTGAAACTTTTACTCCAGGTAGCTACGTTTGGATTGCATACGAAATTTAAAGGCTCTATCTTGAACAGGGGCCTTAGGGATTAGAAAACACTTATACCTCCAAAAATTGAAAGTCACAGGAAAAAGCATATTTAAAAGTTTGTAAAAGTAATAAAAACAAAAAGCAAACATTATAATGCTGCATGAAACTATAATTTTTCATTTGTTGTTTTCCAATGTGTTTCGCAGGCTAAAGCATTACTTTTAATTAAATATGACTAGAAAATAATATTTCCGAATTCAAAATATATTTTGCATAATACTGATAGCATTTGTTAAGACGTGGAACATTTCCAAGCACATCTTAACCTAATATTTTTCTCAAAAGTTTTTGGAAACACAAAGTATTTATGTACAAAATAATAAGCTAAAAAATAGTCAGGTTTGTTCATAAAATTGGGAGGGCACAGTTTAAATTGGGCAGTTTAGGAAATTTTAGCGCTTGTCGTACGACTTTAAAATACTAAAATATAGTACTACAATATGTTTAGTGTAATGTAGTTTGATACATTAAGGAAATATTCAGTTATATCTGCAATATTTGAATTCAGAATACTTGTATTCGGAAGTCTAATTGCAGAATCATCAGAGGACAGATTTTTAGATACATCATTTTCAGTATTATTCCATCTCTTCGAAATATTGTTCCTCATAGCAACCTGAGAACGCATTTGACATGGCATTTTCTCTACAGGAAGAAATTATAAAGCTTTTAAGTTATATAAACTATTTTTAAAGCAAAAATCGGCCATGAAATGAATCTTAATAAATTAATTATGAGAACTCAAAAAACTCAAAATATAATCAAGCATAAATGATTTCAGTAATGAAAATTGGAATTAATAACTATTTTATACTAAAAGCTCAAAAATATTTTTAATTAATTCAATTTAAGAGTGGAAAAATGCTTTAAATTGAAACCGAAACCAAAACCGTAGCTCATAAAACTACAAATATCTTAAAAACTAATTTGCTAACAGATCTGAAATTTAGTGGCAAGCTTCTCAATGATATAAGCTAAAAAAAAAAAAATTCGGTAAAAATGAAATTTTTAGGGTACTGTGTAGCCTTAAATGACTTTCAGGATGACAGATATTTTAATTTTTACAAAAGCTGGAGCCATTCATCTTTATAATTACTTGAACTTGCTTAAGAAATAGTGAATATATTCACATAAGAGACTCTAAATTTTGTAATAAAACAGTGTGTGATTGTGATAAATCTGAAGGTTAAAACACTTCTACATTACACAATAAATTTCAGTTAATTATATTCAAAACTTTTTGAGCAATCGCTTTTACCATTTGAGCATTTTTTTAAAAACACACACTTCGAGTAAAACGCTTTTCAAAGTATGACATCTTGTTTAAAGTAGTTCACATCTGCTTTCAATAAGATACTTGTAATTTTTGTTTACTGAATGGAAAATAATAAACTTGATATTTTTATAAAGCTAATAAGATGGCTTATAAAAATAAAATCAAAAAAAAAATTTTAAATTTTTGGGGAAAAAAAATTCAAAATTTTTTGGGTATGATTTCCCTAAATCACTAAATTTAAGGTTCAAAATGACGAGGTTAGTTTCAATCCGGTTGTTAAATGTGTGAATCAAGATCGCATCTTTGCCTAAAAAGCTGTTGCTACATATTTATAGTTTCGTTTTCTCTTGCTTGATACCACTAAGGAAGGAAACAGATAATTTAAAATAATGATGTTTGAGAGAAAAGGGGAAAAAGGAAAAAAGGAAAATCATAAAAGGGGGTAAACCTTTATAGGTCTTTCTGTTTGTGTAAAAATTTAAAAATTTAAAAATTTTAAAATTTTTTATTGAATATATTTTTTTAGAAACCTTTTAAAAAAAGGGGGAAAGAATCTGTATAATCTAATCTTTAAACTACTTTTTCCTGTTTTCGTAAGGTGAATTTCGACTGAAAAACTAATAAGATCTATTCCGACTAATAACACGTTTTTTTTATTAACGATTAAAAAAACATTATTTGGATATAGCTTTTAAAGCATTTTGATTTTAAACACCTAAGGAGATTTCACTTAACTCATTCAATTGTTTACTCAAACAAATTAGATTATTTAATTGGATTTAAAGAGTTTCATAGTGAGTAAAAGTTTTATGAACGTCGCACTATAAAGCAACACTGGCGACAGATCTCTTAATTTTGAATCACGATCGACCTGCGCGGCCGAGTACAACCTCTCATAACTACCGCACTACGTTAACGGGAAGACTTTGAGCCTCGACATTTTTAACCTGCCCCACAGCCACCTCTACTCCACGGGTATTCAGCGGTACCAGGGCTCGAAATGACACAATGACCATGACTTCGTGACCATAACCGCTAGGCTACCTCAGCAAAACTAAAGAGTTTCGTAAGAAATTCACATGCGATTAATTTTTCAATATTCAAAAACAATCTTTTCGATTTTTTTCAGTATGGGAGAGTTCTGGAACTGTCCCACGTCAATGATATTCGAAGAGGCGGTTTGCCAAAGGTAGGTCCACTTCTTTTAGTTTGTTCACCCATCTTAAGCTAATGTATCATATTCTTGTACTATTATTAACAAGAATTATTGCAGGATTCCCGTTTCATGACGGAATTGATGTCACGCAACAAGTATAACCTGGATGACGTGTCTCTGACCATCTGTAGCGGAACGGACATGGTCAACATCAACTACACTCATGTTGTATGCCCAGATCCAGAAACGGCACAAGTGGGTATTTGGTACTCAATTTCGGAACCGGTATTCGAGAAAAACCTATGATGTGTTACTTTGTTGTTTCCCTTTTTCAGCTGTGGCAGAGCGGACTGAGGCAGATCACCAACAACATCAAGGCCAACAATGTGTGTCCCTCGACGTGCCTCAAGAAACAGTGAGCAACTTCTCTTTCCATCTCAATTTTGGAATATTTGATTTCTAATTATGCAAATTTGTATAGATTAGAACATTTTGACGGGAGTTGGCTTACATTGTTAGTTTTAAAAACAAAAAGAAATAATTCCCCGCTACAGAGTGAGTGAATATTAACGTCACACTGTATAACTACAAGAGGGCTTTTGGCGACGGACCTCGTCATTTTGAACCATGGTCAAGTGACGAGAACCACACCTGAGCTGGCACCCCCTCTATTAACTACCACACCTCATCAACGGGAGGGCGTTTGAGCTCTCGCGGATTTAACGTGTCGCTCCCGTACACAGGCGGTCTTTAGTAGTACTGCGATCGAACTCGTGACAAGCAAGCCACGATCCGATACCTTGACCACTACGCTACCGGGGCCGTCCCATCTACAGAAGGGTTATGAAAAAAATAAAAACAACATCAAATAATACAAAACAATTAATAATGAGTTGCAGGTCGATATATATGAATTGAAGATCGTTCGCACTTTATGAAAGCGATTTTGATATTTAGTTTTTATCAATCAATGCCGTACTTTTTTAGACGCTTCTATTTGACAGCCCTGATTCTTGGCAATAGTTCGAACTGGAATTTTCCATGAAAGCCAACTCTTTTTCTTAGAACTGTCATGCCAATTTTACTCCATGCCTTTGAATCGTTTTCCACACACACACAAAGTCCGTTTCATGTTCTTGGAGGCCGTTTTCCCCTAAGGCTCGTTTTATTAAATGGAAAGCACAAAAGTACACTGGAGGGGATTTTACAGGTATTTCATCAAATGGGATGCATTTCATTCCTGTTTTTCATTCTTTCTTTGCTAAATAAGCGGCAGGTGTATGATTAGAGGCTTTGTCTATATATAAAATTCAATTTTATCAAAGTCTTTTCCATATAAGACCGGTGTTTCTTCTTCAAAAATTGTTTTTAAAATATTTTACTAATAGTAGAGGGTTTAAATTTTGGCTTTACTTGAAACTTTTTTGATTTTTAATTTGACGTTGTAACAAAATCTTGCAACTATCGTGAATCCCTTTGGGAACTTTTCGGTACATTGACGAAGTCATTTCGTTCGGTCATTCCTATTAGTTGAGCATTACAAAATTGATCTTCTATTATAACTTAACTTAACTCAGTGGCGCTACAGCTCGTGAGGGCCAAGACCTACTGTGCCCAACTCAGTACAAGTAATCCTGAGCTCTGAAGAGTATGAGCAGATTTTCCAGTCTGGTGGTCAGCTGGACGCGAAACCGCCAGTGTTAAGTTCCCAAACAAGCTTGGTACTCATTTTATCGATCCACTAAAGGAATGAAAGGCTGAGTCAACCTTGCCCAGTCCGGGGTTTGAACCTCGGACCTGTGTTGGGGAAACGTGATGCACTAACCATTCAGCCACTGGGTTCTTATGATCTTTTACTATAGTCTCTTAAATATCATCGATTGCCTCATCGATTGTTACCACAAATTTCCATTTTTCAGCAGCTAGGTGATTTTCATGTAATTTTCTACCTAGTTTTAATGCAATGAAACTTAGCGGATTTTATTTTAGAATCACACACACAGAGAGACTACCTTCTCTTGATAGTTGCCTGCGTTTAAGCAGACTTAGGATTAGGTTTCATACTGATGTTTTCATTTTTACTTTTAGCTAAACAGTTTTTTTTTCCTTTCAAATTTAAGGTATCCGACTACGTTCGGAATCGTGATTTTGCAAAATAGCAAAAATGGATAATTTTCATGATATTTAGTGTCACTTAGATAAGAATACATGGATACAATTGTTTTAAGGACATTTTGACAAAAAAAAAATTATTTAAATACAATATTTTGGCAAAAATTAATTTAGAATTATTTTTTTTCAAAATGTTCTCCTTTTGTGAAAATTGCTTCTATTATAATAATATTTTGCTTGTATATAGCTCAAACCTCTGTACAGAGGCTCAACTAGAATTTTTGAAATATATAACTTAGAAATGGGTTTATCCATATTTTACGACAACAGAGGGGAGCAGTTTTAAGAAAAAAAAATGCCGATAATTATTTCAATTGGTTGTAACTCTGAAAATGATGTGAATTTTTCAAAGTTCATAGTTGAGCCTCTGTAAAGAAGTCGGAGCTATATACAGGTAAAATATTATTACAATAGAAGCATTTTTCAAAAGGAACATTTTAAAAATAACTAGTAATTTTTAAAAAAAATAATTTTTTTCAAAATCCCAAAACCTAAATCAAGAATGACACTAAATATAAAAAATTTTCCATTTTACCTTTTTAAAATACGGTCCCGGGAAGTAGTCAGATACCTTAATATATTATAAATACCTTGTTTTTTGAATGGAATAACCGAGATTTTTTACACAGATTTATGATTTGTTAATACAAATACTTTTTTCGTCGGAAAGCGCAGTTTCATAGCCATCAATCAATTTCAGGGGCCATTTTTAAAATAAATCTTTTGTCTTACTTTTGAATGAAAATAAAACATTAGCAAATGATTTTTTTGAGAAGTTTTATTTTAAAATGCAGACCAGAAAACAAATTCCAAAATCGTTTCCATAAAGCACGAACGAACTCCGGTATACATATCAAAGGGACCGATTGCGTTTAGAAATAGAATTGTACGTGTCGTGAATATTCTTCCTTAAGCCATTGAAAATGCTCTAGCGAAGAGTTTGGGGTGGAATTGGCTGCGACGTTTTATCCAGAGTATACTTAATAATATTGAGATCCAGGACTGAGAGTACCAACGGAAATGAGTAATTTTATCTGAAAATTCATCACAAAACACCTATGAATATACACTGCTGGCCGGAATAAATGCAACACCAAGAAAGACAAGAGAAAGCACAACAAAATTTATTTTCTAGATACCATGTTAACCAAATATCAAATGATTAAATTTATAGACTTCTGTGAAGTGTGGTTCCTTCCAGAATCAGTAGCCAGAGTAGCCACCATTGTTGGAGATCACCGCTGCCACACATCTCGGCATTGATTCAAAGAGACTTTGGATATGTTCTTGGGGTACAGCAGACCAAGCAGCTTCCACACGTTGCCAAAGTTGATCTGGTGTGGCAGCTGGGGGGGAAACTGGGTCAATCGTTGAAAATTTTTTATCGGCAAAAAATCCGGAGGGAGCCGGGGGGAAAAACAA
>BMAV01011036.1:0-54953 GCA_019973955.1 Trichonephila inaurata madagascariensis
TTATGGAAATTATAATAATATCTTAATTTTTAAAAAAGTCTGCTGATAATTTTGTAGGTTGTTCGAAGACATTTGAGTTTCTTATAAAAAACATTGCTAATTCGTTATTGTTTATCTATAAAACAATGCGTTTTGTTTATAAAACAATATTTTTTCCCGAATAAAATTTGTTTTTTAAAAAAATGAGCCCAAACAAGATTGTTAATGAGGCAAAAACTGTCTAGTTTTTTTGTTTGTAAACAAATTTTTGTGTTGTTTCCCAAAAACTTTTCACAGAATCAAAAAAAAATACTTTAGTATTAATAGTGTGTAGGTAAAAAAAAACCTTTTTTGATGCAGAGCTCATAGTCATTGTGTGGGGCCCCGTCCCTTCTCCTAGATTATCACGGAGCTAGAGGTGTAAAAATAAATGAAAAACCCAAAAACACCATAATCTTAATATTCTTTATTAAGATCTTAATTTAAACAATAACAGAAAATAATATATATGTGAGAGAATCTATGGGTGGTAAACACACAAATTCCCAAAATAGGAAACTGACCACTATCAATAACTCCAAGCTGAATTTCAATGTAAACACAGATCCAATATTAGAATGGTAACCCTACCTTAATCCCAAAATAAACAGCAACCATTTGATCTTAGCTGAAGTTGCGGTTCACTGGCTTAAATATCTACCTTGACAAAAAGGCTCTCTGTCATGGGAAACCCTCTCTTGCTGTCACTTAACTTCTAAATATTTCACATTTGCAACATGGATATCATAACCCTCCCCAAATCCCCCACACCTTTACTTAAACTTCTGTTATTTAAAAGTTTCCCTAATTTGCATCTTTCATTCAAGTTTATTTCCCGGGTTGGGTTTGGGAAAAAATTGCCATTTATTCTCGCCCAAAAGCCCAAAAAAGGACTTTTAAGAAAACGCTTACAACCCCTTGAAGAAGAAAAAGGGTTTTTTACTAAAGGGTAAGGGTTTAAGAAATTGTATAAATTTTATTTTTCTGAACTTCTAACTTTCAATATTCCTTTTAGATTTTTAACTTCCAATATTCAAATTGATCTTTAATTTTCAATATTCCTCTCTAATTTGAACTCTCGACAGCCACAATAATTTTACTCAAATAACTAGACCAACATTATCAGTTATGTATTTTAATCACGGTGGATTCTCTTTTACAAACTCATTGGTGTGTTCTATCCAGGTTACAGACCCGGGGAAAAACCATATACGTTTTAACAGGAAAAATTAGATAATACTTAACTACTTAACTACTAAGATACTTAATTCTACTTAAAAATTATTACACAAACTTCTTCTATATAACATCTTTCCTACATCTTGTCGAATTTACACCTAAAAAATCTGCTTCATTTCAACACTTTAGGGTCTGCCATCCTGAAATAAAAACTCTTTAAGTCACATGGAATAACAAATTTTCACACAATACCATTAAATTTTACAAATTCCATACTTAATATATCTTCTTTGAATTACAACTAATTTTCATATATACACCACATCTGGTTTTTTAAATAAACTTCCCCCTAAACGGGGAAAAATTTTTTGTTAATTATCTGTCTACACCGCATTCCCCCAAACCAGATGTACACTAATATGAATCAATATAACAATATATATATATATATGACACATTTTAACGACCCAGTAACGACAGCTATGGACTTTAAAATCTTTATTGAGTGCACAGGGTTTCCTTCATAGGGAAGAGCACTGAATCCACATGTTACAATACTTTTAAAAGGCAAAAAGAACCCCAACTTAGGAACAAAGGTATTTATATGGGGGAAAATCGGAAGAGATAGCGAAGAGTGAAATTTCAAAAAGACATGCTTTTTGGGGCCCCCTAGGATTCTATTGGTTCTGTCCCCTAGACAGAGGTGGTACCCATGTCTATAGGGAAGGATTAGTGTCTGGAGGTGTTGACGAAATATTACATGATCTTGCATCATCCAAGGTCTAGGGTTAAAACTATAAATAATATATCTATTTTATATTACATCCCCCTTTTAAAAAAATCTACTGAACCCGTTTAAATTAAGTATCCCCTATTCGCTAGCTTCCCTTCCGCTCACAAATAACAATCATGTAAATTTCTCTAGTGTCTAGATTAGCATAAAATGTTACAATACACAGATTATATACACTATATAATAAAATACAACAATTTTTCAAAAGTACATATATAAAATTATACTTTTTTTCCAAGAGCATTTATGATACAAAACAATACATTTTTTCAATTATGCGCATTAATCAATACAACAATTTTACAAATTTAAGCAACACTATATACAACACAGTCCAATACGCTATCATCATATTTCAAAAAATACTATATACAACTTATTCATGATTTAACTTTAAATTTTCAGGTGCATGATACCTTTTGTAATTTTGAAACATGCACTTTTTTCCTAATTTCTCTTTCAGATGAGTATTTGTTTTAATTAATTTCGTAATTGACGTCCTAAATTTTTCTGAGAGAATTTTGTATGGGCCACCAAATGCTGGAGAAAGTTTCCTTAGTATTTGATATTTGAACTCTTCATAAATAACTAAATCACATTAGACTAAACTTAGCATCATAATGTATTTTATTTCTTTCATGATATAGTTTCGCTTCCACTGCTATTTGTCTATCATCTTCAACTGGAGGGTAAATATTTCCCTCTAAAGGATTTTGAAAAGATAGTGTGCCGCGACATTAAATATGCTGGTGGGAATTTCTAGTTACTGAATGGGTGTTAAATTATATTCTTGGGTTACTTTTAACAATTTGGGGCCATGGGACCTTTTGAAGATTCATTAACTTTTACATCTTAAACGTGTGACTATTGTCTGACCCAACCTCTCAACCTTACCGTTAGTCTCTGGTCTATGAGCTCTGTAGTTAATAACTGTTTAATATTATTATGTTTAAGATATTTTTTAAAAATGAGAAGAGGTGAAAGCTGCATTTCTAATAAATTTAGAATACTTTTTAGGTATTTGAATCTGAAAAAATTTAGCGCTAGAAAACTAGTGTATGTTTCTGTAGTACTGATCTTGGATGCAACCAGATATATCTAGCGATGATCGATGAGTAAAGTTAAATATTCTTTAGTTGAATTGTAATAGATAGATTTTGTTGAATTGTAATATAATTGCTGACCACCCACACTACTCCATCGCACTAAGTGGAATGGTTCATCAACAGGAGGCAGGCCATTCGTAAGAGACCAAATCTTTTGTCGAGGTCTTTATTAACCTGACATGTGGCAATGTTTAATAAAATTAGTAATGTCCTCAGTTATATTTTGCCAATAGCAACTGGAGTGATTAAATTAATTGTTTTTGAATTCGATGACCAAATTTCTTATGAGCACTTTTAAGTAATTTATATCTTAAGGAATAGGAACTGTGCTATTTTAGTAAAATTTTTCACGGGATACATAAGACATTATTAATTTCGATGAAGTTTCCTGTTAAATTATCTCTGTTTTTGAGCTTTTATTTCTTTTCCAACTGCAATAATAGGTGAGACACGTGCTCGTTGCAATACATCACTTTTTGTGTTTTTCTGTTATATCCTTAGAGAGCATAATTTTCTCCTCCGTTTCATAGTTTGTGGTACCTTTTGTATATTTAATATCATACCTCATACATACTTAATTAGCGGACCAGCTGAACAATCTTCTTTTTAGTTTTTACGTTTTGAGCCAGACTAGGGCTGCATGGTCCGTATATGTATGGTAAAATCTCTATTTAAAGAGTCAACTATAGCAAGACACCCTCAGAATCCCATGTTTTTATAATCCTTTAATGAGCGTGAGTGGAATGCTACTGGGTGTAGATCACCACTGCTATCTGGTTTTTCAAAACCGGCCCTACACCAAAGTTAAACTTGCATCAACAAAAAGGCGACATTCACTTTTCAAGGCTTAAATATTTTCAGTATGGGCTTACAAATCAAAAGCTTGTTCTCTTAAAAGTTCAAAAGATTCTTGGCATTCATTTGTCCAATTTCAAGAAATTTCTTTTCTTTAATAATTGGTTCAAAGGATGCCTAATCATGGCATATTTATCTATAAATCTATGGTATAATGCTAATAGAACCTAGAAATTTTTGTAAAGATTTAACATCAGTCGGTGGTTTTAAATTTTTAATTACCTCAATATTGCTGTGATCTGCTGTTTGTTTGCAGATATGTTCTAAGTGATCTGTATAATTTTAAAAGGCTATGATGTCATCAAAATAATTCTGCAGGAAATTTAATTTATGTTTAGTGAGGATTCAGCGATCGCTCTTGAAGATACTCATGATTAAGTGCCAGCCAAATGGTAATTTTAGCCATTCATACAATCCACTATTGGTAAAAGCGAGTTTCTCCGCCTGGATGTATTGGTATGTGCCAATAACCAGGAAGCCATGTCTAATTTTTTGAAAATAATTACTTTCTTTGAGCTTAATTTATCTATAAGTGTTTCACTAAGGGAAGGGTTCAGCATCTCGATTTAGCGTGATTTGATTTAATTTCCTAAAATCAATACACACAATCTGCTCTTTTCTGTTCATCCTTTTGTATGTGCGTTACTGGTGCAGAATAGGGAGACGAACTTCTTTTTAATGATCCCAGCCTTTAATAATTCATAATAATTTGACTATCAATTTCTTCCTGTTGTTTTGCGACGTTTTTATATGGGCCTAATGATATTGGTAGCTCTGACGTTAGTCTCACTCTCTGTTGTTCTATTCTTATAGTTCCAACATCATATTTATCTTCATTAAGTACATTATATTCTTCAACCGACACATTTAATTTCTCAACCATTGCAGCAGGAATAATGTTAATAGTCGAACCTGTATTGATGTTTAGCAATATTTTTTTGAATGAATTCGGGTTATACTTTTTACCTTTTTCCTTTTATCGTGGTACCTAACGCTATTGTTTAAGTATCCGATAGAAGTAATTGTCATTGTTTTGGTTGTGGTTGAGGTGTTGTTTCACTTACACGGGTTTATTAATGCATGAATATCCCAGTGAAAAGCATTCATTATTCCTAACTGAGTGCAGAACTTACAGGGGTTTGGGGGTAAATCTGTACTGTATGTGTCATAGGAGTTTTTAACACCTTCTGTAATTAAAATTCTTTAGGATCAGCTCTTCATTCGTAGGGACTGTGTCCCCGTTTTTCGTTGGCAGTTATAACAGTGAATTTGAGACCGCTCCTCTACCTCGCTACTAATCTGCTAGTACACCATTAAACTATTCTGATTGCTTCATTTCTTTATATGTCTCATACACCGCAGCTTAGTTTTAAATTTTATTATAGAAGTGCACCCAAATAACATTGCTTTATTTTGTGTTGAATCATTTATTCCCTTTTAATAATATAGTTATTACAGCTTCTTGGTCGTCACTGTGCTACTTTGCTGTGAAATTCTTTCTCATTGAGTAAAAGTATTCTAAAGGATCTAAGCATTTCTTTTCATTTTACGTTTTTGCAAATATTTTATGAACCTCAGCCGAATTGAAAGATATTTTAAACTTCCCTTCCATTAACAGATCTTTTTAATTGTTTCCATGAATTTTCAATACTGGTCTCACTCCTAACAACTAAAGAAGCTGCTCCCCTAAGACATCTTTTTGCATAAATAAATTTGTGAACTTCAGACAACGAGTAATTCCGATTGGGCTTCAAAGTTTTCAACTAATGTGTAAAAAACATTTTCAGTTTTCACCCCTTAAAAGGAGCATATTACACTCCTCGATATCATTAAAACTCAATTATTATTTTTGTTCATACTTGTTATTTATACTATTAACACTGCTATCTATTTTAAACACATTATCATCACAGCTTTTTATTTTCGTATTGCACTGATTGACTGCATTTACTCAATTTATCTGTTTCTTCTTCTAATACCTCCTCAGTCGTTAATATGACCTTTTAAGTATTTCAAAATTCTAAAAGACAAGTTACAATATTTTTTGCTATTTCCAATTGCGTACCTTCACTATCGATACTTAAAACATCACAAATTTTAACTAATTCATTTAACGTGAAACTTATCAACTGTTTCTTTTATCATCTCTAAAAATTCATTATCAAATTTTAAAATTAAATCCTTCAAAAATTCTATTATGATTTAATCGCGTATTTTCATTCTTAAAATTAATCTATCAAGCAACTTAATCGCTGAGGCTTTGCTTTCTTCAGTGCAAACACGAATTATTTCAAAAATCACTCAAATACATTTTTAAAACAATAAAATAAAAATATTAATGATATCAAATTATACCTTAAGCCACAAATTTAAATCATACTACTTATTGACTCGACACTTTCACCCTTTTTCTTTAAATCATACAAAAACATCAAATTCAATTAACATGTTACCTTCAAATTTTAAAATAGTCGCCTTTAAATATTTAAATCAAATTATTTATTGACATGACAAATTTGCATTTTACTTTAAATCATACAAATAACATCAACTGTAATTAAATATGTTAAATTCAAATTTTAAAAAGTTGTCATAAATATTTCCACAAGTACCATTGCTTGAAATTAAACACAATTTCATGAAATCTATGAAAAGAAAAAAAACTATTTCAGGAGCATTAACATAAAGTTCTCACCAAAAATCAAAAGCCGATTGAAGAGAAGGGGAATACACTGGGGCGAATTCCTTGTATTTCATGATGTCCTTCTCATATCAAAGACTTGCAGAAAAGCGTTGATTTATTACTGTTATCACAGACGGGAATTTCAGATACGACGACCTTGACGTGCAATAATGTCTCCATGTGTTATACCTCGCTGGTGATTCTATGCTCTTTGTCTCCATTCAATTCCAATCTTAACAGCAGGGCTTCCATTGGGTATTGCTACTATTTTCAGCTGGGTATTATTCCGCTGATATCTCTTGGTATTTTGCTGACTTTCAATGTGGACATTTCTTTTTTTATTTCCACTCTTGGGTCGTAGAAATTTTTTTTTTAACTTTGATAGGAAGAGCACTGAAGCCACGTGTTACAATACTTTTTAAAAGGCAAAAGAACCCCGACTTAGGAGAACAAAGGTATTTATATGGGGGGAAAATCGGAAGAGATAGTTAGTAGTGAAATTTCAAAAGACATGCTTTTTGGGGCTCCCTGTAGGATTCTATTGTCTCTGTCCCCCTAGACAGAGGTGGTACCAAGTCTATAGGGAAGGATTTTCCAAGTGTCTGAGGGAAAAGTTTAATGAAATATTACATGATCTTGCATCATCCAAGGTCTAGGTTAAAACTTATAAATAATATATCTATTTTTATATTACATATATATATATATATATACATTATACAATTACAAACATTTTTTCAATAAACCTTTAAAACAAACAACCAAAGGAATTCTCGCATCTCAGAGAAGTCATACATAGAAGTAAACAAATGTATATTTACAAATGTTTTCTCCAGAATTTTGAAAAAAATTTACAAGTCAAAAATTTATTTTTCAGTCTTCTAGAAAAATGCACTCATTGTAGTGTCAACTTTTGCTTGACTAAAAAAATTTTAATTAACATAAATGACAATAATTCTTCCGACCACTTGTTCGAAAGAATATATAATGAAACGATACAACCTGATTCTTATTTCCTGTAGCTGACATCTCCTACTAGAACCTAGAGAAATTGGGATCTTCTGCTGTTCGCTCCTCCTTTCCTCTCCTGGCAATGCTGTTGTTGACCACTTCTGCTTCTGGTCTTCCGACCTACTGACCTTGCTTGCTCTCCGATGTAGGAGCTGTACTGATGTTCTCGGCTTCCTCTGGCTCGAACTGGTCCTCTTCTCATTAGTTGGTCGGGACTCCACTTTTGCTCCTCTTCTTGGTCTGAGGTTGTACTCACTGGTACTGTGCATCACTATTTCCTCTTCTCTGCATCTCTTTCTAGAATATTGCAATTCATTATTACTGGACAAAGTGAACTGTCTTTTTTCACCCTGATGTTCTTTACCCTTCCTCTGTTTTCTCTCTGGTCTTTCAGATCCCGAATTCAGTGATCGCTTGTACGCAAGAGTTTCTTTTCACCACCTTTTAGCTCTGTTATTTGTCTGTGTCCACGAGCTTGGTGCTGATCTGATAAGTGGTCCGCGCTTATCGGTCGTACCTGTGTGCCTCTCATCCTGATCTTTCTTAAAACTAGTGCCTTTTTCCTTTAACTAACGCTTTACACCGGACCCGTTCTTCCTACCATTCTGCGACTCATTTGATCTCCGTTGTATGCTTTCAAAATTACTCGATGTATAGCTATTGCTATCCGAACTACCGGTTTCTATCTCTATCTCGTCACCTTTCCTATGATGATATATTCTAACTTGATCGACATTGACTGTTAACCTTTTTCCCGATCTCCAAATCACTAAATTATTTTGTTTTACCTCTAACACTCTATCAGGACCTTCAAATTTTGGTTTAAATTTAGCTACCACCTTCTTTGTTGCTGAACTTAAAGGATGCGTTTTTATCAAAACCCAATCATTCACCTTAATTTTCACATCACGCCTGCGTCTATCATAATATTTTGCCCACTTTTCATGCTTAGCCCTTATGTTTCATTTAGCTTCATCAAACAATCTC
The DNA here is from genome assembly GCA_019973955.1 of Trichonephila inaurata madagascariensis. Taxonomy (NCBI): domain Eukaryota; kingdom Metazoa; phylum Arthropoda; class Arachnida; order Araneae; family Nephilidae; genus Trichonephila; species Trichonephila inaurata. The sequence goes on from BMAV01011036.1 coordinate 8,633, forward strand.
TCAATATCTCCCACTGCAAACTCAGTTCCGTCCGATAACATCACTAATTTCTGAAATGGGGTAATCAACTTTCAACCTAAAAATAATTCTGCAGGGGGTTTCCCCGTCGTTTCATTCACTGCCGTTCGAATAGCATAAGCGAACTCACATAAGAATTGGTCCCATGTATCATGTTGATCATTCACATAATTTGCACAAGATCGCGATTCATGCGTTCGGTTCTATTTGCCTGAGGTCTATATACAACAGTCTTCACATGCCTTATGCCTAATCTATCACTCAAATGTTCGAAAAATATCGGATATAAATTGGGGACCGTTAACATTCATTAATTTTACTGGAGCTCCAAAACGCGATATATAATTATCAAATAAAGTATCCGCTATTATTCGAGCCGAGGCCTTTTTAAGGGGTATTGTTTCAGCCTACTTGCTGAAATGATCCGTAATTACTAAAACATTTCGGTTACATCTCACTCGCGACGCAGGGTACAGACCTAACAAATCTAACGTAACTATCTCAGTAGGATAATTTGAGATTATCGGAATTAAGCGACCAGCTGGTAACGCGTTTTTATAATTAACCTGGCACATGTGGCATGTAGAGACATATTGTTCAATAAATTTTCTCATATACGGGAAATATGTCCTAAATGACATGCTATGGGCTTGTCGTGAAATTCTCTCATTATTTCATTTCTTAAAGACTGGAATGTATACTCGCATTTCACCTAACGACGTTGCGTATTTCGCATAAAACAACAAGCCCTCAATCATCTTAAAATCGCGAGGCCAGTTCTCACATATTGTCGCATTAACCAAGCTATCTTCTGGGTTTTCCAGATATCTATAGATAGGACCTTATTCAGGGTCCTTTCTTTGCTCTTCAATGAACTGCTCGCGTGACGAAAGTACTAATCTCTGATAATTGCACAATTAACTTTTTCTCCTATTCTCTTCCACTGGGTTCCTTGATAAAACGTCAGCCACCGCATTCTGATTTCCTGGACAGTGTTCCTATTCTATATTAAATTCTGCTAATTTTAGATCCCACCGAATCATCCTACTCGACAAATCTTTACCATTTGTTAAACGCTTCAGTGCAGCGTGATTCGTAATAACTTTTAACCGGCAGTGAACCTAAATACGTTCTGAATTTATTCAGAGCCCAAACTACTGCTAAACACTCCTTTCCATTACAGTGTAATTTCTCTCCGCACTACTAAGCGTGCGAGAGCAAACACCACTGGTCTCTGTTCCTGATTTAGAACCGTGCCGATGCCCATTGAACTTGCATCCGTAAACAACTCAAAAGACTTTTTGAAATCTGACAATTTTAAAACTGGCGCTTTTGTTATCGCCACCTTGACCATGTCGAATGCCTTCTGCGCCTCTATTGACCAACAAAATTTCTTGAGTTTTCGTTTAAGATTATAAAGGGGCTCGCGCATAGATCAGCATAATTCTTAATAAACTTCGAGTACCACTGGGACATACCTAAAAATTTGGATACATTAGAATTCCTAGGGGGTTTCATCTCAACTATCGCTCGAACCTTTGTCTCATCCGTTTTAATTCCCTCCTTACTAATAATCCAACCTAAATATTTCAATTCATCACAACCGAATTTACACTTTTCTTTGTTCAGTGTTAATCCTGCTTCTTGTAATAATCTGAAAACTTCCCTATGTTCGACATGGTGAGTGAACGATGAAGACGATATGATTGTGGTTCTGCTTTTTTTTTTTTTAAAAAAAACTATCACTCGCTTCCCATAATTTTAACTTTAGCAGCAGTTTGCCAAAAGCTGTGCCGCCCATAGCTTTTTGGAATGATGAACTCAAGCACCAAAAAGAACACAAAATAAAAAATTTTTTAACTACTAACATTTCCCCATCTGCTGATTTTCAACGTTTTAAAAATACTTTGAAATCACAAGTATATGTATCATATTTTAGTTATATAAGCCCCTATTTTCCCCCGTTTCTTCCTTAAATTGAATAAGAATAATTTTTTTAAAAAATATTGCATTCCCTTTTGTTAATTAAATAAAATTTTTTTTAAAAGAAAATAATTATTCGAAAAAAAATTTTTTCCCAATCATACTTTTTTCTTTTTTTTTACAGGATAAAAAGGGTTATTTATTGGCGTTTTCCCCTCAAAACATGTCAAAATGGTTTACACATCATAGGGACTACTGAAAGGTTTGGGAATTTTTTTTTTTTTATAGGAACTTTTTTTTTTAAAAATTTTTCATGTGATTGAAAACCCTTTTTTTTTAATTTGATACCAAAAAAATTTTTAAAAATATATTTAATCTACTTTTTGTAACATTGAATAACTATTTTTGGGGAAAAAAAGTACTAAAAATTTAAAAAAAAGTAACTGAGACAAATAAGCTAAAAACTGTGTAATATTTTTTATGAATATATATATATTTTCCTGTATATTCTAAAAATTAAAAAGGGTATAAAATTTATCTACAAATATATTATGTTGTGTTTTGTATTTGTGGATACCAATAAAGTTTCTGTTTTTTAAAATTTTTATGTCGTTTTTTTTTTTGAAAACTGTTTCTAATTTTATTTTCCCCCTTGAACTATTCCCAAAAAAAAAAATAAGAAAAAAAAATTTTTCTGGAAAAGATATATATATATATATATAAAAAAAAAGTGGGAAAAAGTAATTTGGACCCAGGCTGGAAGCAAAGGAATTAGAATTCACCAAAATACAACAAATGTAAAACAAAAAAAAATTTTGGACCAAACTGGATACCTATTATGATTTTTTAAAAAACTGCCTTTTTAAAATTTGGCCCTCAAATTTTGGGGTTTGCAATGGTTTTTTTGGGTCCCCCCCTTCCCAAAAAAAAAACTTTCGACATAATAGGAAAAACCGGTTTAAAAGTTAAGTCCAATACAAACTGGAAAAAAACTGCTAATATATTAAAATGAAACTAAAAAAAAGAGAACAATAATGAATATCTCAAAGAGAGGGCAATAAAAAAAAAATTAAAAAAAAAAAATTTCGGGAAAAAATAATTACTGGGGATCGAAAAATTTAACCTTTTCCAATTTTAAGCCTTTCCCCAAAGCGAAATGAAAAAGCCCGGGGGAATTTACTACTAAGGGAAAAAACATGGCGCCACCTGGATATTTATTTTGCAATTAAAAAAAAACCACTAAGATTTTTTAAAAAAAAAAACTATATAAAGGGGAAGAAAAAAATAAAGAACAAAAATTAAGGATAGATAAAAAACAAATAGAAATATATTACAAAAGTAAATAAACTTGGATGATTATATAATTTAAACAATATATTGAAAATTAAAAAAAAGCGCTTAAATTTTTGTTTTTTTTAAAATATTTTTTTAAAATAAACTAAAAAGGAATTTCAAATAAAATAATGATTCTAATTAAATAAAAATATATTTAATTAGAAATAGAAATTTATTTATAAATAAATTTACTTGGATAATTGTATTCTAAACAATTGCAAAAATTCACAAAATTACTTTATTTTAAAATGTTATCAGTAACTAAATCATTTTCTTTTTATAAAATTTAAGATAATATTTCTAAATATTGATAGGTGTAGGTTACTACCCCAAAAAGGCATTTTTATGTTAAATTCAAATGAGTCTCTTTTATCAAAAATATTACATAATATCAAACTATTCTTAACCTTTAATTGAAGGTCCAAAAAGTTAGCTGACTCATTATTATAATTCGTTTTTACTAATTTTAAATAGTGGGGATAATAATTAAGGTTAGGAACAAAAAGTCTATATTACTTAATATAATTAAGTCATCTATGTATCTAAAAAAGTAACAAGATTCATAACTAATACTTTCATTTTCAAAAAAAATGCAAGTAGATATTTGCTAACAGTTGCTAGCTGGTCCCTTTAAAGGAAACCTTTAATTTGCTGATAATAAGCGTTTTATGGAAAATATAATTTTATTTTAATACTAATTCAAAAATAGAAATATATTTATCATATTTTAATATCCTATTTAAAAAGTATTTGCTATTTTAAGAATCTTAAACATGTCTTCTATATCTATGGAATTAAATAAATCTTCAAAATCACACACATAGAAATAATTTTTTTACCTTGCATGTACTTAATAATGTCTATACTATTCTGAACAATAATAGAATTATCAATTTTGTCTAATGTAGATTGAATAATATTTTGTAGCTTTTTGCCCGGAAGTGTAATATAAGTTTTAAAACCATTCGTAATAGTTCTCAATTTAACAGGAGTTTTATGAAATTTAGGAGTTAGGAAAATATGAGGGAATTTATATAATATCCAAAATGCCTAAATCTATTTTTTTATAAAAAGCAGAGACTCTATTAATAATTTCTCTTTTTCTTGAATTAGATTTTATAAAAGCAGAATTATGAAAATGTTTGTTTAGCATATTAGTATAAAGAGCCATTTGCAAATAATTGCATAATTACCCGGTACTTTATCGACATAGACAATAATAAAGTTCTTTTGTAGGTCTGCACAATATGGTTCTTAATATTATTGTAAGTTAATATCATAATCAGTTTTATAGTTATTGTGCAATAGCTCATTTAATACTTTGCATTTAAATTCATTAAAAGCTACAATAGGAAGACTGTATTTAATAGCTAATTTTGTAATGAAATTACTTATATCTTTAGAAATTTGATTTTTAATAGCATTATTATTATTAGAGAGATCATTAATCTAAAACTAGTACCTTTGGACATTATATCTCTAAGAGTATTATCTTTAACTATATTTAAATTACCAGTTACCACATGCTTGTGATGATCATTTACATATTCAGAATAATCTTTACAATTACAAACAATATCATTATTAATTTGCAAATCATTAATATTATTGTAATTAAAAATTGAGCTACCTATTTTTTTTATTGTATTTAAAAGCCTTCTTAATGCAAACGTTATTTATAGGCAGGCAATGAACATACTTATTAAATATATTTGAGAAATTAATGTTATTATAAGATTTATTCATGAACAGTATGGTACAATACTCAGTAGAACTATTTACCAAATCCATATGTCTTCAATATTGAATTTATGAATGAGAAAATTAACAATATCCTTAATAATATGTAAGGCATGACAGTCTTTAAAATCATACTTTTTGATGATATCTCTAGTAAACCTAATTTCTTTTTTATTTAGACCAAACATGAAATGCTTGATTTTTTTAATGCTAAAAGACTTTTCAAAATTGCTACAAAAATCTTTAACTTTAGAATCTATCTCCACTGGAAGTCTATGAGTTCTCTTTTTCCTATTGCCTCTTTTCATACGTTTAACTTTATGTGTAAAGTCACTATTATAAAAATAATTCTTGTAATCACACACAGAATGTTGAATGTTAAGTAAAACATTTTCCCCAAAGTTTAGTATTTAAACCATATGGATATATGGTGTTATAATAATTTAATAAAGTGGTTTTCCCACCACAATCTTTTTTGAACATGTGGTACTATTCTGAGAATAGAAATATCGATATATATATATAAGCATATAGTTTTGTACGAAAATACACATTCGAATACACAAAAGGCTCTTATAATTTGCTACAATGTAATAAATGTGTTTATTTTTTTCGCAATGCGTTCGTAGTAAATACATCGATAATCACACACTTGCAGTTATTATTTATGAAACACAATTTAATGATTAATTTACTAATTTTTTAAATTTCCTGTAAGCATATTTGTTTTAATAACAAAAAGTATTTAAAAATGCACAAGTGAAAAAATGCACATGTTCTGGACGATCTCTCCCTACTAGTAGTGACGTCACAAATCACTCGGCAGGCCTCGTATCATCTATGGTGAGCAAAAATTAACGTCGCACTGTTAGCACACGAGGGCTTTTGGCGATACCACTAATTTTGAACCATGGTCAAGGATGTAGACGACACCTGAGCTGGCACCCCCCCCCAACTATCACCCACACCAACGGGAGGACGTTTCAGCCCCGACGATTTAACGGCATCGCTGCCCATACGGGGGTCTTTTTGTGGACGGGGGCCGAACTCATGACTCCCGCGATCCGATACCTTGACCACGGGCCCCCAGCCCCGACATCTAGGGGGTGTTGCCTAGCACAACAGAAGACTCGGATTTCAAAAAGCTAAATGATGATGAATTTTACTTTCCCGGGAAGAAGAACCGACCCTTTTGACGATAAAGGATAAACCCAGGACAACAACAACGAAAGTAGCAAGTGTCCATCAAATGCTGACGCGTTTTTTGCGTTAGAGACAGCTATATAGTGGTACGAACAACAATCAGAGTGCTGTCCTATTCAACTACTGCTGCTCAAGAGAATCAGAGACCTTGCAGCGAAAAAACGAAGGTGTACAATGGTACAGCAAAAAATAAGAGATTATTTTCCTCAATAAAGGTAAACTTGCCACATTTTGCTTTTTCTTCAAGGACGTTTCCCGCATGCGATGATTTTCAATATTCGTATAGTGTCCAGTTTCATATACTGCATGGATCACATTCGGTTATCCGAACGTGTTAATTTGGTTAAACGACGTTCTTCTGTAAATGTATTGCATTCTTTTCTGATCATGAAAATAATTTAAGAAAATGTACAAGTAGTGCAGGTCCTTATCAGGTGGCAATGATGTCATTAAACCTACCGATTCTAGCTCATGGGTGTCTAAACTATGACCGTTCGAGGGCTACATTGCAAGAAAAAAAAATTTGGTGGGCCAAACATTCATTCTTTCAACAAATTGAAATAAAAATTAACTATGTAGTTTTATTAAAATAAATGTTCTTTTAATTTGGATTACATATATATAGGTACATACTCATTTTAAATTTGTAAAAATTTCGTTTCATTTAGTTTGGATTTCTTAAAGATGGAAAAAATTCAAATTAATGAGATGGATGAATTTGCTTTTGTTGAACAAGAAAATCGATATCGGGTTCAATAAACGAGGTTGCAATTTTTAATGCATTTTTCAAGATGTTTGTCAGTGATCTTTGTCTTTTGTATGCTTCATTCTTGAAAACAATTGTTGACAAATATAGGTACTGCCAAACGCTGAAGACATTAATAAAAATCTTGATTGTGAAATTTAGGATATTTATCGCGGGGTAGGTAATCTTTATAAAACTCCAGTAAAGAAACATTACCAAATTTTTCTTTTAGTTGAAATCACTTTGTAGTTCAATGCATTCTATTTGAAGATAAATTATTTATAGAGGAAATAGGATAGAAAATATGTTGAAATACTCTTCATTTTTTCGAAAATCTTGAAATCTACTTTAAATTGTTGAATTAAAAAATTAATGCAGCATATTTTGTGCAACTCACATGTTTATGTGCAGTCTAAGCACTGAAATGTGTTAAATCTTTCACTTTTATTTGATTGTGCCAAAATTTCAACTTTCTTTCAAATGCTGTTATTGTTTGAAAGATATTAATAAATGGATTTTTTTCCTTGAAGTCTCAGATAGAAATCAATCAAATGTTCAGTTGAAAAAAGCTAAATCTAAAACCTTATCTTCGTCTTCAAATTCAATCACAAGTTTCCCTTTTGTTTCCATAAATATTTTTATTTCAGTTCTCAAATCGTAAAATCTTTTGAGCATTTTCCCCTTACTTCTGTATAATAAATAACATCAGCAAATTCAGTGTCCATTACCTTAAGAAATTGTCCATGATTACGTCCTTTTGCCCTAAGAAAATTAATGGTTTTTATAACAATGCTTGATACACTTTCCATTTAAAAAAATTTTCCACATAAATTGCCCTGATTTACAACGCGATATAATAAGATAAGATTAAATTTTTAATTCAAAATAAATGTCAACGAATCGATTATACAGTCACTCAAAAAAGTATTGTGACACTTGGCGTGCATAACTGTAAAACCATTTATAAAAATATTTATCACATTAAAACAAAAACAAAATGAATTAAGTAATATTTTAACATTTGGTGTACAGTATATAAGGAAAATTTTATTAGTATTATAGAATTCTAATTTGATCTAGCTTTTCAAATAGAATTCAAAGGAACACTGGAGTTAAAAAATTATTGGGACACTTTTGAAATGAGAAATTTAACAAATATACAGCGCATCAATAGAATTTAATTTCACACTACTTTTTTAGTCTAGAAATTTAAGCACAAATGTTTCAACAGATAAGATAATTTATAGAAAAAATGGCGAGAAACAAAGATATATTGGTTGATGTGTGAAATCTCGTAAAAAGTCATTGGAAAGAAGAGAAATCAATTCGCTGTATAGGAAAGATATTGAAAGTGAGTAAGTCTGTTGTTTTTAACATCATTAACAGGTTCAAGAAAACAGTGTTTAAAACAAGCAAAGATCAGGGCGTTCAAGGAGATTTAATGAACGTGGTGGATTGTGAGACAAGTACACCTTAATCCAAGAACTAGTGCATTAAAAATGACTGCAATGTAAAAAATGGTTCAGGAAATCAGTAAATCCTGAAACTGTCAGAAATGTTTTAAGAAAACATAAGTATCATGGCAGAGTACCTCAAAGAAAGCCCTACATCAGCAAAGCAAATAGACAAGCTAGGTTGGCATTTGGTGAAATGTATGTAAGGCACCCAACAGAATATTGGGAAAATAAAATTTTTGTTTAAGAAAGCAAATATAACATTTTCGGATCGGATGGCAAGCAAAAAGTTTGGCGGAAATCAAATACAGCAAAGCATGTCAAAAATTTACGGCCTACTATCAAATATGGAAGGGGTAACCAAATTGTCTGGAGCTGCATGGCAAGCTCTGGTTTCGGGAACTTACGTTTCATTGTTGGTATAATGAATTAATATGTGTCTATCTTGACATTTTCAAGCGAATTTTGAAGCAAAGTGAGAGCAAACTGGGAATCTCAGGATATTTTAAATTGTACCAAGATAATGACCCGTAACATATTGGAGATATTTGCAAGTAATGGGTCCTCTATCACTGACCTAGAGTTATTAAAACTCCTGCACAGTCCAAACCTTAATCCCATTGAACATGTGTGAGATTATTTGTAGCAAAAACTATATGAGCACCAAATTTCTAACAAGCAGTATTTGAGAAAATATTTGATTGAAGAGTGGACCAAAATCGATAGATCATTTTGCAAAAAATTGATCCAATCCATGCCAAATAGACTTCAAGAGGTCATAAAAAGCAAGGAGGGCCTAACAAGATATTAATCTCCAAGTTTGATTTTTTTCCCCTTAATGTATTGGGAAGTGTCCCAATACTTTTTAAGCCCGTTTTTTAAATTCGATTTCTTTTATTTTCAATTTTAACCATAATTGCATTAATGTATGAGTTTTGTTCAAATTATTATTGTTTGTAGTTAACAAAATAACGCTTACTTCTTTTTTTGGTTTCATTTGTATGTTTAAGTAAAATGTTACGATAAAAATCTTTGAACTGGTAGTGTGTCTCAATACTTTTTTGACTGACTGTATATGAAAAATATTGCAAACATTTATTATTATTATTATTTTTTTTTATGAAAATGTGTAAATTAAAATATTTTCATTATTTGCGTTTGGGCCGCACTTTAGACAAGCATGTTCTAACTCTTCACATGCTTTTCTTCTACATTTTCCAAAATTCCTTCTTACTTTATGTGATTTCGGGTTAATTTTAGCTTGCTTTGATTTTCAGTGATTAACCCCTTGCGTACCTGACTGCACTTTCTAGTATCCCCAGATTTTTGGGGATATTGACCTTGACGTTACGACGTATATTTCATTTTTCCTTTTCACGCTGACTAAGGCGCACATTCGTTCGTGTTTCATTTCGCTGTTAAAAGTTTTTTTTGCATGTGTATTTTAACTTTTTCTCGCCATCATTGTTGGATTTCAACTAAAGTGATATTGAACGAAAATTTTTGCCGGAGACTAATGAATACGACAATGACTCAGATACGAATTTATCCTTTTGTGATGAAGAAATGGAACAAAAATGACAATACACTTATGTAACGCATGTGGAAAAGCTTTTTGTTGCGAGGAACACTTCGAGGAATTTCACACAAAGATATGTTCTGTACACGGCGTATAATGCGCACCCATACTTTGAAGCTGCAACTTTTAATTTTGAGGTATATTCGCCGTATAACACCCCTTTTACGAAGAAACTTGAAATATACGTATGCAATGCTGTTATGTTTTGAAGCGATTTATTCGAGGTATTTTCCTAAGCTTTTGCAAAAATAGTATACTTTTAGAACTCTACAACCTTTTAAGTTCATTAAGAATGTCACTTCTTTAAATAAACAGCATTTCGAAATATGTAGAAGTCTAATTTTTCTATGCTTATCTTTTTATTTTTAAATCTCTCATTTTTATACCCGGCGTATAAAGCGCACCCAAAAATTTCGATCTTATTTTTAGTGTTAAAAGTGCGCGTTATACGCCAGAATTTACGGTAATTTAAATTTCTCTATTTTTAAAAAAAATTTGTAGCCTAGGCATTTTGTAACTTAACTTTTGCAATTTTACACAATACCAACAAATCTACCTTATGATGTTTCCTGTGCTGGTTTCACTGGTTGTACACCTAAATAATCCATGTATCCCCATGAGGTTACAATGGGATTTTGCCCTATCCATAGCATATATCTCCTAGTGGTTACATGGTACTAAACGCGGGTTAAAGAAAATTATGGAGAGCATTTTTAATTTTTACAAGATAACTCTTTTGTAATTTTTTTATAGAATATATCCTCTGAATAACAAGGAACCTTACAGCATAGTATTAAAAAGGTGCAGTTAGAATTATAAAAGTTATTTAAATTTGGTTTAATTTGTATGTTGGAAAAACACCAAGACCATACACATCAGTAGATATTATATTTTTATCCCAATGTGGTAGCTTATTTTGATTTTTCACCTTTATGGCAATCTTGGTAAACGAGGCCCTCTTCAACTTCTCTTTTGGTATCGAAATTTTAAAAAATTTGTCAATAGGGAAAACATTACATCCATTTTAAATATTTTTAATAAAAAGTATCAGAATAAAAAATATAAAAAAATCATAAAAAATAAGAGAAATATTAAGGTATCCGACTACGTTGAAAACGTCATTTTCGGTCAAAAGTCACAATTTCTTTTTATTTGATATTTTTAAAATTCAAACGATTATCTTTCTAAATCTGCCTTTGTTTTGTCTGTGCGATAATTAGAAAAAAAGTTACAGTTGTTTAAAATATTATAACAGCGGTGAAATCAAAACCGGAAGTTGACTGCTTAACATGCTTTTTACCCATAATTTTTGCAATTTTAACCAATTATAATTTTAAAAACAATTTCTGACAATTTTTCAAAACTATTTTATTGATAGGCATCACTTTCAATCTTTTAATTGACTTTGCGATTGGCGTAACATCTGTTTCTTCTTGACCTCATATGTTTTTTGTTTTGATTTGAATCTTGCGAATGTTGTTCCCAAATTTCTTCAAAAACTGAACTTTTTCGTTTTAATTCGTACAATTTTAATCGTTAGTTGTTTCTGAAAAATTTGGCTTTGTTGTTATCTACTTATAACGGTAACAAATGGATTAAATTAACCTCTTGAAAACATTAAATTTATGCTGGTGACTGATTCACAAAACAGTGGAACTGTTGACTTGTAGTGTTCTTGGACTTGATAAAGCTCAAACTTGTAATGAACAAAAACTGAATAAGTAAAAGGCATTTCACAGAACAAAGAATGTTTTAGTGGAACATTAAGAGGTAATAGAATATTTTATTTAAATTGGGAAGTGTGTTTTTCAGTTGTGTTTCTCCAATTGTTTTTGAAACAGTCTGAAAATTCCGTATGAAGATTATATGTTTGGACTGACTTCTTAATGTGACTTCCAAAATGCCCGGTGTACTTTTATTGTCCTTTTTTCCTTCAGCTACTGAAAAGCTAAAAAGCAAAGTGTTATTAATTTGCAACTTATTTGTGGAAGGTGAGTGATTGAAAGATGACATTCTTCGGTGAAAAAGCCATGTGCTGCTGAACTGGCCTGGTGGCATGTGTGCTGACCTTGCAAAGAAAGTCTTGGCTGCTGCTACACTAACGGCTGTGCTGCGCCATGAATGACATTGCTTTGGAAGCAAAGAGCATTACAAAATGTTCCAAAATGTCAGCTGAAGAATGTGGAATATCCGTTGACGGCAGAGACACATGGACATTCATCAAGTTAAATGTGGTTTCTATAGAAACTTTACACATTAACTCTGGGAAATTCTAGATTTGGAAATGTTATCAAAGTTTTCAGAATTCTGTAAGTCCAGTCATACAAGCGTGTTCTGCAATCGTCTGGGATTTACTCTAAATATGGAATCTATTGGTGTGTAGACTATCTTTTGTATGTTTTGCTCTACGAAATCTTAAAAATATGTATTTCTATTGTGATGGTGATTCCGGGTGATACCTTCTGTTAAAGATGTGTATGGTGTCAACAATGTCATCAAAATATGAGTGCATAAGATACCTCTAAGAAATATTGAGAAGTCGGCAAAGAAAAATTTTTAAAAAAAAAGCCAGAAAACCTCGGTGAGAAGGGAAACTATCAATGTTATGTTTACTGTACCCTAAACTGGTGTAGCACAACACCAATCACGTCAAAGCTCTGCTAAGTGCTACAATAGAAGGTATTTTTTCAATTGTTGTCCCAGCAGGAGAAATCCATTATATTTGTCTATGCTTGATTGGAGCTTGAGAGCTGGTGACTATCAGCGAAGAAACGACAGCGGAAAACAATAAAACAGAAAGTGTAGGTTTTCTGTGAAACTTTCAAATATTGTTTAACATGTGTACATGAAGCAGTTATTATAAAATTGCCCCTTTTCACGGTAAGACACTAAATACAAATGCATCATTTAACGCCTGTTTTGGTTTCTGTGGCAACTGTTTTAAAAACTTTTATCGAGCTTAAAATATTTTCTTTGGGTAAATCTATATTGCAGCTTCGGCTATTTTTTTAAAAGCTTTTATTGATTTTGTTAGGTATTTTGAAAGCATTTGGCGTAAATGCAGGGAATTATAGACTGCGTGATAAGAGATTTGTTGACATCTTTCGAGTCGGTGATTGAAACAACATTCTTTTGCCTTTTAAAATCAACCAGAAAAAAAAAGGGGCCCAAAAGAATGAAAAAATTTTAAAAAAAATACCAAAAGAGTGGAATTGTGCTAAATATAAATCAGGAGAGTTTTAGTAATATATTCTTGCCATATATTGTTTTGAAATTGCTTTTATAAGTTTAAATGCATTTTTATCAAAACTATTTTTTTGTAAATTTCATGATATTTCAAACACATGATACATAAAAAACTATTAGAGATACTTGTATCAAATTTTACACAAATGTTATTCATTGTATTATCTAGAGGATGGCTCACAAGCTAGAAATTGAACAATTTTTAGTTATTTTATAGTTGTATTTTTTCTGGAAGTTTGATAATTTGATTGAATTTCCCAGTTCGCTAGCTCGACTGGCTATAACTTTTGATTCAAAAGAAATAATTTAACACTTTGTAGGTCATCCCTCTAGAAATGTGTTTAAAAATGTGTTGCAGCAATATTTTATGAAAAATATAAAATATTTTTAAAAAATAGAGTGTTTGAAAAAGTCCAAAATTTCATTAAAATTTCTTTTAAAAATTTAAGTTTTTTGCAAATTTTTTATGTACATATATTATTTCTAACTGTATTTTCTATTATTGTGTATAGAAGTGAAACTAAAAATGTAAAAATATTAGGGATTTTTAGAAAACTTAAAAAAAAAAGTCTCCGAACGTAGTCGGATACCTTAATAAAATTAAGGTATTTTAAAAGAATGTTGTACTAACATAGCCTTTAGAGCAGGAATGTGTGTGTGTGTGGCCAACCCGCGGCGCGCGTTCCACAGTGTGGCATGATGGCAGGGGCAGCTCTAGGGCCGGACAAACCGGACGCATGTCCGGGGCGGCATTTGGGCCGAATTTGAAAATATTTTTTTTTGTTACGAAAAAATTTGGATGAAATTATTTTCTAAAATATTATTATTTACATATTAGAAACGTGTAACATAATTATTTTGTTTTAGACTGAATTGAAAAGTCGACTATTGCTAATAAATTTGTAACGATTATATCTCAAAAAAAATTTTTAAAAAATGTGTTACGTGGCGATTTGACTTTGAAAGTGTATGGACACCCGACATCTGGATACAAGTAGACATGCTTATCTTGACAAGATCTTCACTGCACTGATATAAAGAGGATTCCGGGAAATCGTCAGATTTCAGTTCTTTTTGTATTCCCGGGAATGGCACGGGGCTTAAATAATCCATGAAGTAGCTATTTTTTACTGGACTAGGGATTTCAACCTCCGCTATAAATTTTAGCTAACCCCATTGAGGCAATTTACGATTTTGTTCACCCGAAACTCTCAGACAGAGGAATTTTCATTACCCTACGGGGTAAGCGCGTAATAAGAGAAAAATATCACCCACGAAGAATCGAGAATTTTTTCAGCTTGTCGTGGGAAAGAGTAAAACCTTGAAACGTTTTGGTCAAATCAGTTCCAGTCTTTTGAACATCGCTTCCTGAATTGAAAGTATTTAGTTTTTAAAGAAATAGCATTTCGTAGAGAGAGAGCCTCTGATCGAAGTTCCGAGATCTTTATTTGTGTGAATAACGTATAGTAAGTATTAATACTTAAAAATATTTAATTCTTTTTTAAAAAATTTCGGATACTTGTCTTTATTATGAGCCATTTAATTGAATTAGTAATTTGAAGAAGGGAATGAACAGCCAAACTGTTTGGGGGAGATAATATTTTTAAGCTATCTCGCAACTTTCTTTATTCATTATTTTTCTTAAACTTTCATGTGTGAGATTTACATTAATATTTATTTATATTTATGTAACATTAATACAGCAACTCCATAAACAAAAAAAAAATCGTTTAAACAAATAAAATCTCTTAAATATAATAATTAATATTTTTAACGTACGTAATTGTTACTCTTCAGCAGCAAATAAATTTTCAAGTATTTATATATAATATATTAATATTTATCTCTTAGTTGCAACATTAAAGAAATAACTGATTCATCTTCGACTGATTAAATTTCAAACTCTCATGTGATTCAGCAAAAGAACATTAATTTTAGATGCAATTTTTTTTCTCGAGATTTTTAACCGTAACATTTTTTTCTATGTCGTTAACAATTCTTGCCTTTAGTCCGAAAAGAGATTAATTTCATTAAAAAAAATTATAACTTTTAATTTGGGAAAGATTTTTCCTCTATGTACATGATAAAGTTGAAAAAAAAAAAATCAAGGTGGTAACAGCACCTGCAAAATAAAGAGAGTTTATAATAAATAAATATGTCACACTAAGTAAATTCTTTTGTATTCGAATTAGTAATAATTTCTCTCTTCAGAATTATTCATTCCTTCGAACTACTTTTTTCTACAGATTTTGTTACTGACTACATTTGAAAATTATTTATCAAAACATTTGGGAGATTTCATTGAAGTTCAAAGGTAGAATTTAAAATTTCTGTATTCCTCACAAAATTGTACTTCTTTCGCAGGGAGCATGGATGAAAATACATTTGATACGCTATTTATTATTTTAAACCGTTTTCAATTTTATTAATTGTTTCATGACGTACATTTTTCTTTTAAAAAAAAATACAAATTTTTAAAAATCTGAAAATTTATGAATCGAAGCAAATTAAAAAAAAAAAACACGGTATTTTTTTTTTTCTGTTTTTTTATATAATAATTATTGATATTTTTAAAATAAATTTTTTAAATTTTTGATGTTTTTTTCGGGAAAAAAAAACCCGAAAACAGAAACATTAATTACTACGTTAAGGGTGAAAAATGTGACAAAAAAAAAATATTTCTCTTAGAGCAGTTTCCAAATTGCAGTTCTTCAAAATTTGCTGTTATATACATTTAAAAAAATTATTTTCGCTAAAAATAGTTATTTTTTTTCCCTTTTTTTAAATTTATAAACATTTTTTAAAAAAAAAAAAACTTGTATTTACATGCCTTTAAAAATTTTTGACTTTTCCCGACAGAATTTATTGTTGAATGTGTATTTGATTTCTCTTTTGTAATTCCCAGTTATATGTTTGTATTTAGTATTGTGATTCTGGTATTTCATTTATGTTTTTATTTTCACTGTGTACGTTAAACGTCAGTTTATTTTTTAGTTGAACCCTTGAAAGGTTAAGGCCGCAGTATATGTTAAATCATAAAATTTGATATGTTTATCCCAACTCCGTGATTTTTTCCCCTTCTGGGATTTCTTTAACACCCAAAAAAAATATCCGGCGTCAGCTAACTAAAGGGAGACAGATGTAAAAAAAGTTTGTTGACGATAGGAGCAA
The DNA here is from genome assembly GCA_019973955.1 of Trichonephila inaurata madagascariensis. Lineage (NCBI taxonomy): Eukaryota > Metazoa > Arthropoda > Arachnida > Araneae > Nephilidae > Trichonephila > Trichonephila inaurata. The sequence continues at coordinate 25,047 of BMAV01011036.1, forward strand.
GATGTTTTTTTTTACCTTGAGAGTTACTTGAATTTAAAAACAAGCTCTTCTGATCTCCCCATCAACAGACTCTAGTTAAAAAAAATTGGCCCACTGAATCTTTTTAGATTTAGCTCGTTTGAAATAGCAACAGAGAGGTAATTATTTTTTTAATTTCGAATTTTTTGTTTTTTTTAAATTTAAAATAATATACAAATACAGTATGTTTTCTATAATAATTTGTAAATATATGTTTTAAATGGGTAGGTTCAAAACGGGACTGTATCTCAGTAATTTTAAAAAAATAGGTATTTTTAGAACATTTATAAAATTTTCATTGAATAAAAATTTCCCAATTTTTATACTGAATTTTTTTTAACCAAAGTACATACTTAATCAGATTTTTTGGATGGGATGTCTAGTTATTTTTTAAAAAATTTTTGAATACCTTTTTTTTTTTTTCAAAAACAGTGAAATTTCATTATTTTTAAATGCTACAAATTAAACAGAATTTTTTTTTAAAAAATCCTTTGATTAAAGTATGTATTAGATTTAATTATTAACTATGCAAAGTTATAAGCTGTTAAATGCAGTAGTTTAGGAAAAAAATAAAAAATATTAAAAAAAGGTTTTAGAAAATGGATTTTAGAAAAAAAATTATTTGAAATTTAAAGCATCCCCAGTTCCAAGTTGGGGTTTTTTTCTTTCTTCTGTTAAGGTATCCTAATATACATTTTTATGTCTTTTTCCACCCTTGTTTTTTAGAATTTTGAAAAATGTTATAATTTGCTTTTCGTAGTTCTCCCGATCAGCTGTTTCCATTGTCGATAAAACCTGGGAAAAATACCTAATGCCAAGAACAACATTTAGTGATATTACCTTGATTGTGGGGGAGGAAATTTCTCCAAGTTTAAGGGTTTTGGGGACAAAATTTTTTCGGACCGTGACCATTTTCTAAACCCCCAAAACAAAATTTCGTTACAGTTTTGTGGGGGGCTTAATTTGGGGGAAAGCATTTTGCCAAAGGAGGTTGAGTTGGGGGGCAAACCCCTTTTAAATTTAATTGACAAAAAGGGGATTGACCCTTAAATTTTAATTTTTTCCCTTTTTTTTGGGGAAACAAAAAAATTTTTTGAAATTTTCAATTTTTACAAAAATTCCTTTTTTTAAAAAGGTAAGGTGTTCTGGGGGTTTTTATACTTTTCCTGTTGTAATTGCTCGGTTATATTCACACCGATATTTTGGGGGGCCGACCATGTTGTGGGTATGCATCTGTAGATGTTTTATGAAATATATGTAGCCCTGGGTCGCTTCATTGAATTAAAATTATGGTATTGTTTTTATAGCCAATCCATAATAACGCTGTAGTTTACATTTTGTATCTGTAAGTCTACCGTGATCATCCAATGTTTTTGTCATTTAATTTCTTGCCTTTCATTTTTAGTTTTAAAACTCGTTTTAGAGTCCCCATCCGTTTTCGACATAGCCAACATTCCAGTCTTTTAAAACCTGTATCGCCATACGGCTGCATCCGTTAACCGTTTATACGCTCTGGAGTAACCATTCCCCAAAAATTTGGGATATCACAAACCATGCAAACTTTCAGAGCGTTGGGAAAATTTTATGGCTCCTGAAACTTCCACTATTTCCAAAATGAAGCCTTATAGTTCTATTTTGCATTTTTTTGGGGCACTTACAAAATCTTTATAAAATTGAAGCATCGCAAATTGCCGGATAAACACTTGTTGCAATGACTCACCATTCAAAACTTGCCCATGCTTTAAGTACCATCAATAACAACTGGTTTTTAATAATGTCCGCTGACATCTTTTTTTTTTTAGCTGAATTTGATACCACCGTAGCCATAGTCTCTACAGCTGTATCTAACCCTAATTTTTTTTTTTAAATCGGATGGATTGGAAATTATAATCCACACAAAACTTTACCAGAAGACTTACCTTTTTCCAATACATCTCATTACATATGGAAGTCTTTTTTTTTTCATAATACTTAAAAACTCTTTTTTCCCTTACATGAAACCATATATATCAGTATTTAGAAATGGTTGGGAACCAAAGTTTAAAAATTTTGTTTGGGGCCTTTTAACTTTAAAAAATAATTGAAATGCTATTATTTTTGCATTTTTTAATACAACAGATATTTTTTTAGCTTCAGACAATAAAGTATTATTTATAATTTCATTTATTTCCATTTTCTTCAAGAAACTGCTGAACCATACAGGATTTTTCCCCTTTTGGGTGAAAGAAACATTCAATTGTTAATGGGTTCACTTACCCCGACTTGAGTGCCAACAAACTGTTCTTTTTTTTAAAAATTTATTTTTTTAAAAGTGGATTTTGTAAAAAAAAGTTTAAAAGCAAAATTACCAGGAAATATATTCAAATTTTTAAAAAATTAGTAAATGTAGCTAGCAGAAAACTACTTAAATACTTTCAAAGTTCAATGCAAACAGCACGTTTCAAATAGTAAACAAGCATTTGCTTCACTTCACTTCTTCTACTAGACGTTTAAAGTATTTTAAATAATAATGAAAAAAAATAGTGAAATTGGGGGCTTACAATGCAGAAAAAAGTTTGTTTACATATGAGTGGGCGTGGCAGGTGGACTCTGACAGGTGGTAAAACATTTTCAAAAAATTATTAAAAATACTTTCACTGCAAGTAGAATGATAATTTTTGCATCATTAGAAGCGTAAAAGTTCATATTTTATAAAAATGGGAAAAGTGAAAAAAATCGAAAATCTGAATTGGGTAGAAATTCTGAATTTACCCTCTTAAATGTGATAAATAAATTCACATAAATGAGTAATTATTATAACTGAAAGGACTACTGAGTTAAAAGAAAACTAGGTAATTCTGATTTCAATGAAATTATTTTGTATATACGTATCCAAAGTTAAGAGAAATGGATTAAAAAATTTTTTTTAGATTAAATCGAAATAATATTGTTGATGAGAAATTTTTTTTTATAAAAGAGCTTTCATTTTCGGAACGAGACATTGCACAACCTTCTCTCATTACTGTTCGCAGTATTAAAAGCAATTGTGGTTCATTTGTCTTGTTTATTGAACATTTTGATTCCGTTTTTCTGAATCATCATGTTGAATCAATATAACATGTGGGGTTTCAGATTTTTTTTTTCTTCTCTTTTTTTCATACACCAAGAGAAATTACTATTTAAAGTTTGTGAATTAGGTCAGTAATAAGTGAGCTATTTCAATGTTTTCTTCTTTGATGTAAAGAGAGATAGTAATATTATTTTAATATATAGATATATTTCCAAATGAGATTACATATGATTATATTTAAATGTTATGAAAAATATTTTGAAATGACATTTTTTGAGGAAGCTAAAAGAATTTTATTTGATTGAAAAATATAATGTATTTTTTATTTTAATTTTAAATATTGTAGTCTATTTCTTGATTATTTTTTATTATAGTTAATTTTAGTGATAAAAAATTATTAATTTCTATAGATTATATTAATAAGATTAATGGAAAGTATTTTTTCTGTGGGAGTTGCATAAGAACATTTTTCTTGGATTAAAAATTATGTAAATCCATTATATATTTTGTGCGTGCTATGTACAGATGTATATGTGGGCTTGCTGAAAATATAAGTTAAAATGACTTCTTAATTTTAATACTGAAAAATATACTTTGTTAGGATATACTATTCTCTATATAGCTATCAATTCTAAACATATTAAACATAAATAAATACAGTGTTCAAACGAAAGCAAAATGAGGGCTTTTTATTCTTTGTTTTAGATTTACGATAAGATTTTAGAAAATCTCAAACACTTTGATTTTTAATTAAAATGGGTCAAAGTTTGATGAATTCGATACTTCCCTTACTTAATTTAAGTATATATTTTTTAAAATATCAGAATGTTTGAGGGAGGACGTAAAAAACTATCTGGTACGAATACAAAAGATTACGATCTACCATCCACTATGGAACTCTTAAGAAATTGTAAAGATTTTTTTTAATGATCTTCGATCGGATGGGGCTTTTACTGAAATGCTCTGTGATGCAAAAGAACTGGCCGACGAGACTGATATCCCTCCTAATTTTGAGGTCACTCAGCCACGTCACAGAGTTCGTCTCAAAAATGTTAATTTTGATTAAGAAGCAAGAGATGATCCGGTGGTAGATCCTAAATTAAAATTCAATTTACAGTTTTATTTTTTTACAATTGACCAAGCAATTAATGCCTTGGAATGCAGATTTAATATAATGAGTACCCATAGTAACTTTCTTTCATTTTTTATATAATATATATGATTTAAAAGATACCTCTAAACATTCAATAATTAAAAATTGTTAAAATTTAAAAATGATATTGACAGATGGGGAATCAGTAGATATAAATGCACTTGATCTAGCAGATGAGATAATGTTAGTTTCAGCATTAGTAGGCATAAAAGAAAGCCCAATAGAAGTTTTAAAATTTATTCCAGTTTTAGATTTTGCGCCAAATCTTGCCATCGCATTAAGAATTTACTTTCTTTGCCAATAAAGTGCAGCAAACGGAGAGGAGATTCTAAATTCAAAATTTCTTATGGTCTACAATTCTTCAAAATAGATTAAATGGTTTATCTATATTGACTATCGAGCAAATTGATTTAAAAGAATTGAACAGAAAGTTTTCAGAGTTAAAAGTAAAAAAAACACTCTTAATTTTTTGTTTGCTTTGTTATTTGTTTTTAATTTTTAATAAATATTTACACATATACTGTTATGTTGCTTTTTCTTTGCAAGAACTATTCAAGTTTTATAGGTGTGTATTTAAGAAAAATTTATATATTTTTTAATAATAATTTTTATACGTTGTGGAGAGGGGCGGCATTTTTCCATTTTTGTCCGGGGCGGCAAAACTGCTAGAGCCGGCCCTGATGATGGAGTTTCGTATCATTGGCACGCGACTTAATGAAAACTTAAAATTTTTTTCAAAATGTAATAAATAACTATTTTTACAATTTTATTGAAGTGGGTTGTCTCAGACAAAAAACCTCAAAATTTAGATCAAAATATGCTTGTGAATAAATTTTTTCTGCAGTGAACATAATAAAATAAATATCACTCAAAACTAGTTAATGTGCACCTATAACCTAATTTTGCTAACATCTGTAAGAGCTAATCTTAATATAGATGACCTGGTAAAAAAAAAGAAGTAGTATTTCAAAATCACATTAAATGGATACTGAGCATTTTACAATTATTTTGAGCTAAACAATTCAAGTTACTCATTTTATTTCATACCTAACGAATTCACTGAACTTTTGCCACCCTGGCTTTAGAGAATGGGTTTCATACTAAAATATAGGATCACCTGATGAGATATGTCCTCACTCACACAAGATTAAAAAAGTATAAGAATTTTCAAGACTAGCCTCCATGTAGATAGATCTACATAACTAAAATCAACTGCAGTTTTAATCTATCACCTTTAAGAAATACACCAACAGAAAAAGAAGAAAAAATTCTTAAGAACATCACCTATTCCTGGAACCAAAAAAATGTGAATACTCTGAAAGTATGGGGGAGAAAAACCACTGTATACTACAAAAATTACCTTCTAGAAACGAATTTTTTTTCTTCCTACGATTATAAAACCTTTAACAATGTAATGAAACTTATAAAAAAATGTATGCATTTTTTATTCTTTTTTAACAATTTCTTTTGGGGGGGGGCACATTGTTAAAACAGTTATTATTATGAAAACATACAGTTGTAATTCATAATATAGGATAAAATAATATTTGTATTGTATCTTGGATGAAAAGAAATGCGTAGGTGTTAACAAAGGCGTTAAACAAAAAACTTCTTGATGAAGCAGTGAACAGAAATGAAATGATGCAAAGATCAAAAAGAAAGAGGGTAAAAAGCAGAATTTTCGTAATGAATTAGTTATATTGGCACTGTTTCTGTATTTTACTACTACATAACATGTGTAATATGAAAATGCTAACTTATTTTACAACAGTAGAGATAAAAAGGCCTCTATGATGAAAAACACAGCAATTCCTTTCCACCAGCACACTTCAACGAAATTGCAGCAAATGAATAAAATGCTAAATGCATAATTAAAAGGATGAAAATATTCTGTACAGAGAAATTTTTACACATCGCTGAGCAAGGTAGCTTTTTAAATTAAACTTCCTTTTTCACTAGTATTTAATTTTTTCGATGATCCAGTGTTACTTAATGGACTGTTGGAAACAGAATCATCATCTTCAAAACTATAAAACAACACAAAATCTGAACTGATAACTCAGATACCATGCTCATGCTTCATTACATTGATTGCAATAATTTACAACATCTATTAAAAAAGAATATGTTTTAAACCATTTTCTTAGCCAGCTTCAACTCTATTAACCAATGCCAACCTAAACATCATGCAAATTATCAAGTGCAACACACTTTAACAAGTCAATGTATAAGCAGACTGTCAAAGATATAAAATTGTTATTATTAAAACAGAACATTCAAAAGAATAGAGATCAAGAGAAAACAAATATAGGGGGACAATATCATAATATAAAGGTCCTCATAATGGTAAAACAAGGGAATGAAGTAGCTATCAACAAGTGTTTTCCGTCCAATTAATGGATTGGAAGTGTTACAGGTATGTAGTGCAGAAATGTAATCATATTTTCAGTTATTCAATTAATTATTTGCAATGCTGCCAATTAGTCACATTCACAACTTGATCACCATTTAACAGTACCAAATAGAAACTAAGATTTTATAAATCCATATTCATACTTGTTACATTTAATTACATTTCTCGCAGAATAACAAAGTTTAGAGAAAATATATCTAGTATTAAAATATTTTTCCCTTCAAAATTTCCCAACTAATGAATATTTTAATTGAAATCATTCTCTCACTTATATGAAAGAAAGAAAAATCATAAAATAGGAGGAATATGAATAACTTTAACAGATTGTGAACTTTTTCCCTTCTGTTTCACATCTTACAATGTATTCAAGATTGAAAAGCAAATAAATTTTTGTAGATCAGATATACAGAATAATAAAACAAAATATTTTTCATTTTTTTGCCCCTAAATAAGCAGCAGACATATCACAATCTGATAAGCCATGAGATTTGGTTTTCTTGTATAGTTCATTTGCAGCAGATGTCAGTCTCAGAGGCTGTGTGTATAAACTACCAAGTCTTAGAGCGAAATGCAAATTTTTTTGTATATGATTCAGTGAAGTGTTGAAGGAAAAGTTCTGATCCGCAATGGCCTGACCTGATTCTGAAAAAAGAGGACAACAAATGGAGTCTAACTTAATAGCATCCAAGAAACTAGTTTTAGGAAGATCCATTCGATCAATCAGTGCCATTGTTTCTGCCAGGGAAGCATTTGCAACACCCATTAGCGTACTATGGATAAGATTCAGTTTTGAAGGTGTTCCAACATCATAACCAAAATAATGTATATTTTCAGATATGGAGAAGAAGCAGGTTTCACAGCTTCTAAAAAGCTCATGATCCCCTGCAGAAAGAATTAACAGTGATCCTTCTTCTGCAAGAGATAGTGAACCAGTGACAGGAGCTTCAAGGTATTTCCCACCTCTTTCAGAAATAGCTTCGGAAATTTCTAGTGAAGTATGATGATCAATATTTGTCAACTCCACATATCCTTTTGATCCAAACTGACATTTCTCAAGACCCTCCAAAATACCACAATTTTTATACAAAAGGGATTTTGAGGCCTCTGGTCCGGAAACACAACAAAAGATAATGTCACAATTCTGAACAATATCAGCAGGTGTAGAGAAATGCTTGGCTCCTGCATCAACAAACTGTTCGCATTTCTCTGGTGTTCGGTTCCATACAGAAATATCATGCCCTGAATGTAAGAGATTTTTCACAATCCTTTGCCCCATCATTCCTAATCCAACAAATCCGATCTTTTTTGAAGTTGGTCTGTCATATGTTCTCATAGTCTCTTTTTTCAAGTCTAGAGAGGGTCTAGGAGGAAGTTCATAATATTCTGATGCAGCCCTGGATATATCAGCAAAAGGTAGAACAATTGAAACTGGATTGTCGCTATCTTTAGAAAGAGCGTTGTTCGGAGGAATTTTACATAACTTTGACTGAGACAACTTCTCGTCAGTTGCTTCTTCTGTCAAATTCCTTTTTTGAGAAGATTTCTTGGTCTTTTCACCATTCTTCTGCTTGGTCGTCCTACCTCTTTTTACAAAACGGATAGTAGGTTTTTTGAATAATTCATCTTCTTTAATAGATGGAAACTCTGTTATTTTGTCCAAATCGCGATTTTCAACATAATCTTTTTTTACAAGTTCGGGTTTTGGAACGATTGCAAGACTTGCTTCAACAATTTCCTCAATTGCTTTTACATAAAACACAGATTTTTTTTTCTTTACTTTTCTTAACATTTCTTCTGAATGAGGAACAATGTTTTCATCTAATATCCAAGCATAATTTTTACTTCCAAAAAAAAAGACATAATGTTGAGCTTTTCTATAAGTAGGTTTTTTCTTCTGCAGTCCTTTGGTAGAGAAAATTTTTCCCTTAACAGTTGGAGGGTTTACAATCTGTGCAGGCCAAAAGGGAAAGCTTTTCATTTTCGCCCAGACCAAATCACCTATATCAAAATCTTGTTCAGCCATAATCTTCAACTGATTATCTTTTGCCTTGCTTCTTATATCTATAATTGAAATAAGAGAAAATATACTTAGCATATTTGAGAAAATGTTCACATAAGGTACAGAGACATACTTTTAATTTGAGAGACAAAAACTACAACAATTTAACGAACTTGTATTCCACAAAAAAAGAATCTATTAAAAATAAAATCTTGGAAGTAGTTGAGGAATTCAATAAAACAATATTGTATTGAAAAATTTGGACTGAGACTGGAAATTATGTTAAAAGATACGGATTAATCAGTTTCTTATTTATGGAATACAACACTTTCAATCTTCAGTTATTTACAAGATTATACCAAATAATACTCCATGCAAAAAAAATCATTTAAAAGAAGATGCTCATTATATCAGTTCCTGAAATAATAAATTTAAAAGGGCAAATTTAGTCCCTCCCTCAAATAAATTTTTTTACCAATGGCACCTTGCTAAAAGTAAGCCAAAATGAAAATGAAATTCACCTTTGTACACTCATGGTCAAAAAAATTAGCGCACCAAGAAATAATTGTGGGATTGTAACGAAACTTGGCATGAAGGTACAAGTCGGGGAGATATGCAAATGATTAGAAATGCAGCGTGATTGTGCATTACGTATAGCTGGTAGAGGGTGTTTAATGTCGTTCCCCATGGAGTATAAAACATGTAACCAAAGCTTGTTTGAGTATGCTGAATCTGTACAAAGAAGAGCTAAGGTAGACATGCCATTACGCCGTTTTTGAAGATAATATGAGCAGCTGTCGTAGTTTGAGAGTCATTGGCATGATGGAAGCTGGGTGGTCAGCTAAACGAGTAGCTCCTCAATTAGGCCGCTCTAATTGTGTTGTGAGATGGTGTTGGAAACAGAGGATCCGAGACATGTCATTTCCACAAAGACAAGGCTCAGGACACCCTCGACAGACCAGTCATTGAGAAGACTGCCACATCATGGGAAATGCGCACGTACAGTCAACTGTTTCATCGACCTCCATCCATGCACAGGTCACTAGGGGCCTCTGTCTTCTCGAACCATACAAAGGCACCTGGCTGAAGGACATTTGGGTTGAGTTGAGTTTGGTGTTTTATGGCGCAAGAGCCAGTTTTGGCTATACTGCGCCAAACATTCATAGGTCTGTGGTCTGGACGGGCAAGATGGAGGGTCGAAAATAGAGAAGGATCACTGGGGTACCCCAGGGTAGTGACCCCCGTGTTTACCAAAGATAGTAAACCCCTTGAGAAAAGGAAAAGATCACTAGGGTACCTCGGGATTGTGACACCCGTACCCACCTAAAGAAGGCGTCCCCTGAGGGGGAAGGACATTTGGGATCGCGGCACCCATCACGTGTGCTGCCCTTGATGCCCACCCATCGACGCCTCCGTCTGGAGTGGTGCCGCGCACGAGGAAACTGGGCTGCAGCAGAATGGAAAAAGGTCGTCTTTAGCGACGAATCCAGATTCAATCTCAGCAGTGATGACAATCGTGTTCGAGTGTGGAGACCCCCTGGTGAACGCCTCAATCCTGCCTTTACTTTACAGCGACGCACCACTCCCACAGCTGGTGTGATGGTATGGGGTGTCATTGCCTACAATGCACGGTTACCCCTAGTATTGATCTACGGCACCATGACAGCCCAGCGATATGTCCATGGCATCCTGCAACCACATGTGTTGCCACTCATGCAACGGCTTCCAGGAGCAATTTTTCAACAAGACAATGCTCGGCCTCACACGGCAAGGGTGTCACAAGACTGTCTCCGCACTGTTACTACCCTTCCTTCGCCTGCTCGATCCCCAGATTTGTCTCTAATCGAAGCATATCTGGAATCATTTGGGACAGCAAGTTGGGCAAGGAGAGAGCACACTAGAGGCAAGGTTACAGCAAATATGGAACGAGAAGTACCTCAAGAAATCATACAGAACTTGTATGCCTCAATGCCCAATCGTATTGCATTGTGCATTCGTGCTAGAGGGGGTTCAACAGGGTATTAAATTTTCCTGTTCGTTTGCCTTTTTCTCTGAAATAAAAGATCCTTTTTCTTTTATTTTCTAATCATTCACTGATAACAATATAGTCATTACGTACGTAAAATTTTGTTTCATTTTGACGACTCCTTTTCGATGTGCTAATTTTTTTGTCCATGAGTGTATTTATCACACAATTAAACATATAAATTCTTTTGAAACAGAATAAGGCCCCTTGAAAAGAAATTTAAATGCATCAAGATTTTGAAACTGCATTAACAGAACGGTAAATATATGTTTATAATTGATGTAAAACAAACAAAAGAAAGTTCCAAATTAATAAATTAACCATTTTTTTTAAAGAAAAATTTTCCCCATTCAAAAATAGACAATGTTGATTTAGTTTCGATATACTTGCAATAAAACAATTAAGCCAAAATCAAAGGTTTTTTTTAAAAAAAATATTATTATAAGGATTTTGGAATAAAGTACTGTAAAATATATATATATCCGGCATATAATGTGCACTGCCATTTAATGTGCATCTATACTTTACAGCTGCAATTTTTAATTTCTATATATATTCGCTGTATAACGTGCACCCTTTTTTTATGTGTGCAATGCTTTTATGTTTTGAATTCATTTATTGGAGGAATTATCCCAGGATTTTGAAAAAAAAGTTTGCTTCTAGAAATACAATCCTTTAACTTCATAAATGTCTATTCTTTTTTTCTATGCTCTTCTCACCCCCCCCCTTTTTTTTAAAGATCTCATTTTTATATCCGACGTATAACACACACCCATAACGATCTTATTTTTTGTGTTAAAAGTGTGTGTTATATGCCAAATTGTATGGTAAATAGGTTCAGGTGAAAAAATTAAGACTAAAGATTAACAAAAAGATAAAACCAATAGAATGAGGGAAAAAAATTGAACTGTGAATTAAAGGTTATTTAAGTTCTTAATGATTTGAAAGAATATTAATAGAATCAAATGATTTGGAGTATTTTTTGATACCATAGTGATTTTGGAGGAAAATAAAAACACATTTGGTGCAAGTTATAAACAAGTTACAGAAAATGCATATAAATTATTCATGAACGATACCTTTTTCTTATACTACAAATAACAAATGCAGAAAGGGCTGATCCCAGGATATCGACTACCTGTGTGCTAAGACCTAATAAGCCGCCCCTTTAGAGAATGTTCCATAATTTGACTAATACTTAACGTTGACGTTATAATCTCTATCCGTATAAGAGTGAAAAATAAAACATTAATAAAAATGCATATAAAATTTGAAGTGCAAAACTTTGTTTTTTGGTCAGTTATTAGGTTATAATAATGACTACTTTAACAAAATAATAAACAAAAATATTAACCCTGAAATAAAAGTAGACATTTTGTAATTAGAAATGCAAAACAACAATATTTATTCAGAATATATAATCTACAAAAAAAAGTACCTAATAATTAACAACAAAATAACTTTCCTGGCTTTTTGAGAAGCAAATTTATCAATAATTTGGGTGAATCAATTTTTCAGAGATTTTGGACTTGATAGACATGATAGCCAAATTTGAAAGGCTGCCTTGTGCCATAATATTTCTCAAGTAATTTTCAACAATTTTTAAGCCACAGAAACAGGTAAGGTTAAAAGAATTCTCATTGCTAGAGCAAAATTTGGAAAATAGGGAATTAGATTATTTTAGACAATTTCTTATACCTCAATTGGCTGTTTTTTTATATGGAAAAATATCTTTGAATGAAGTTACTTCATTAAAGAGTTGTATATATACTGTCTATATACCTTTCACAATACTTCCTTCCTACTGTACTTGTAACTTACTATTTAAGTACATGCAGGTTTTCATTAGAAATTTTATGAAACTCGTACAGAAAGCAGAATATTGAATAGCAATAACACAATAAGGTATATTTTTCATTTACCGAAGAGATTGTGTAATCAAAAATTGCAAAACAGACAGCAATCTTGAAATGATGGAAGAGATTTGAAACTGGTTCATCTCTGCCCTTGTCATCAAATAAAAGGAATCTTTTTCCTAAGTTTTGAGATGGGAAATTTGGGATCAATACCTAAATCTCTAGCAAGTATTGTTCCTGAATCAACAAATATTTTAAAATTGTCGTCCGATCTTTGGGAAACTAAATATTTCTTAAGATTATCTAAGCCTTCAATGTGACTGTACTTCAGTGTTTAATTCCGGATTTTGAAGCATTTTACTCAATACATCAATTCTTGATAATAAATCATATCAAATTAAAATTGAACACAAAAATTTAAATTTTTCAAGACTTTTAATTCAGCACCCATTTTTGTTTTCATCTCTTTGATGGTATCAAGGCATTTAATGTGGTAGCATTCATATGATTTTTTCCACCTTGTATCACTTAACGGTTTTAAATTACTTTTAGTGTTCTTTTTTATTACATTCCATCAATAGGGGGAAAAAAGTAATGATATCCCTTTGGGGGAAAAAGGTTCAACCGGCACCTTTTTTCCCCAATTTCCGATTTTATGAATAAAACGACGTTTGGTGATGCAAGTACGGTTTCATTTAGATACGAAACTACGTCCCACCAGTGGGGTGGAGGGGAAACGTTTTTTTGTTTGTTGAGAGAGCATGTTTATTTTTTTTTCTTCTCTTATTTATTATTATTTTATTTATTTTTCCCCTCTCTTTTTTTATTTATTTTTTTTGGGGAAGGGAAACGCCGGGGTTTTACCAGTCAACAGGTCACCCCCAAATGGGGAAAGACTCGAACCGGACCTTCCATTCAACACCAGACTTTTTCGACACTAAAAAACGCGTTCCTTGGGTGTCTAATTACTGGTTTTATTTAGATACCGCTACACTATAAAAATAAATAATCTGAAATTCTTAGTGTAATGAATAAAATAAAAGAATGATTTCACCATATACCAAAACAAACAATAATACACAATTTTTTTAATTAATTAAAAATCAATGTATCAGACTAAATATTTGGTGACAATTCACAACATGGCTTCATCAATTCAATTTTAAAATGTGATGCATACAGGAGGTGTTAGGAAGAGAGCCATCAAATAGATAATTCCTGCTAACACAGAGAAGATAGTGAACACAGTGATACGGTAAGTGGCTCAGTGGATTAGATGATATAAAATTACTCTTCATCTAGGACATGGATTATATTTATCAGCAGCCAGATATACTCATATATAGATCATGATTAGCTTTAAAATATGTTTTTTTTTATTTTTGTTTTCTAGTGCTGTGAATCTGTTGATTTGTCTATTTGGTTACATGGCATCTTGTTACATTTAGGGCTTTAAAAAAGAATGCATAAAACATGCAATTTTTTTAAATATCGTACTGAAGTACCATTTAAGTACCTATAACACAAAATAAAATTTAAAGCTTTAGCAAACTGTGCCAACATTAAAACTTTTATATGAATATTGAAGTGTTTTTCAAATAGGCTTTGTAATGAAAATCATTAAATCAAAAGAAGGCACAAGATCTTTTTCTCAAATAACTTGATACGAAATAAAACTGCAAGAAACTACCTATTAATAGAGGCATAACACTTACACTAAAAAGGAGAACAGGCATTGTTTATAAGCATTGTAAAACCTATAGACACAAAACTATAACTATAATAGCTTCCTTCTATTTTGTTTTTCTAAATTGTAAGGCTATTATTGAATTGGAAGCTTTGAATTTTTCCCGGATGCATATTGAATTTAAATACACTGTCTTAGATAATATTAACCATATTAAATATTTTTGTAAGCAACTTTTGCAGAAAGCATTTTTGAAACAGCTCTGTTAAGCATCGATCCATGAGTCACCAATCTGCTAATAAACAAAACAAAAAACTTTTTCTATTGCTCTGCCAGAATTTTGCTATCAAATGAAGGATGTGTGTAAAGAATAGACATTAATGGACAGTGGATCAACACACTGTGCACTAACATTTTATTTTATTTTTTAACTGTGCTATAGGGATATTAGGAATTATTTTGATTTAGTATTTAAAATTCAGCATATTTATTCAACTTATAATAACTTTTGTTTTGAGATATTTGTAAAAAATTTTTCTTCAACTCCAACTCCATTTGTTTTGCCTGCCCATGTGTCGGATAGGCATTGCACATCTGCTAGGATTGGCCCTGAATGCAGACAAACAATTATAAATTCAGTCTTGTATTTATACTACAAACACTTTGTATTCATACTGCAAATAACACAGGCAGACAAAGAGTTATAAATTCAGTCTTTGCTTTTAGTTGCATTTTGAAAGAAAAATATGGGAGATATAATTTTACAACAGAATCCATATTGGAGTATGGTAAAAATTTCCATTCATAATAATATAAAATATTGATTTTATACAGTAAAATATGTAAATTTGCTAACTGCTTTTCATTTCTTACATAGTCAGTTTTAAATTTAAAAAAAAAATACTTTATTTAAGTAAGATTCCTCCTAATAGTTTTAAATGTTACTCTGCATTCACACAAGCAGAGGTGGTTCAAGCGACTGCCAATCGCCAGGGGCCCCCAGCACAAGTAGGGGCCCAAGATTGATGGATTCCAGCTATAAATTCAACGTGCAGCAAAAAGATCTTGATCCAATATTGCAACCCCCTGATTTCCATGGATTTGAGTCATGTAGCAGCCCTAGCAATCTTTTTTTCGTATATCTGTATTGTTGCAACCTCCACCAAATTTTCAAATGCGTTTTTTTTTGCACAAATTTTATTTCGAACAAACAAATAATATTGAAGTCAAACAAGTTCAGTTTTAGTTCACAGTCGTGCTTAGTTACTCTCGGATACATCTTACACTGTTGTCGGGAAAATCCCACCTCCAAGATAAAGTTACATATATTGCAGACTAATAAAACTTCAGCAATACATTTGTCTAGGTAACATATTTTATTGAATAAAGTTTCAAGATAACAGGTTAATGTAAGCGTGAGAAATATTATTTCTAATGTGAAATGATGGAGCATTAAAAATGGTGTAACCGACAGAATTGTATGCCCAATGAAAGCATGCAAATGAGCATACAATGTATTGTACAGGTACCTGATATCAGTTTGTGGGATGGAAGTGCATGCCTGTTGCTCTTGGTTGGTCAATATAAGGTTGTTTAGTTCTAGTTGTGGATGATGCCGTTTTTGTTGTAAAAGGATGTCTCATTTGTACTTGATTGGACAAAGATCTAGCAAAGGGCCCAAAATAACATGTTAAATTTTACAAACGGGGCTTCCCAACCTTTTATTGCCCTTTGGGCTGGAAAAGTTTGATGATTTTCCATGGCCTGTTGGGGGGAAATTTTGTTTTATTTTAGATTGGTTTTTTTTTTTAATAGTGTTTTAAAAGCCCCCCCGGAAAAAAACAGTTACACCACAAAAAAAATGGGTTTCCATGGAAAGTCATAAAAACCTGGGAAAAAATACACCACAGAAATAAATGGAACTAATTTTGTTTTTTATGCGGAGTACTATTTGGTATGATCTTTCATAAAAAAAATGTATAAATATATATATCAAAAAATTTCCTTAAATGATATAATTTATAATTTGTTAACCAAATGCTTGAAGGTTGATCGACTTTTTTTTTTGTCCCTTTTTTTATGAACCTATATAAATTTATTTTTCCCCTTTTTTTAAAGTGGAACCTCAGGTTTGAAGATAAATTTTAAATGGCTCTACTCAGGATTCCTTGAGGGGCAATGGGTTGGTTTTACAAAAAGCTTTGGTATTTCTATTAAATCAGAGGTGTGTTCACAAATGCACATTTATCCCAAAAAAAATGTCACTTGGAAACATGAATTGTATTTCCTGATGTTATATAGGAAATGTTTTGATTCCACAGTATATCTAGCGCAAAATTTAATGTCTCTGTGGTTCTCCGAGTTGAGGAGTTTAATTTTAAATTACAAAACATTCCTTTTGTTTCTCCTTAAATTCCAAACATTGCAATAAGAATACACTTCCATCATTGTGTAGATGAGACATGCTGCCTGAACCTAGAATCTTCCACTGGATTGTCCCGGAATGCAAGGTGACTATTATTGTGTGATTGCTCCCCACAAAGTCATGTTTGCCTGAATGTGTTGTTTCTGGTGTTAACATCTTTCTGATGTTGTAAACCCCAAGTGGGGCTGCAAATGTGCATCCTCAAGTCTGGCTGATGTTGCTCTGCTGCCCTCAGCATGTTTTTGTGCCATTTTTTGACTGTTTTCTCATTTGTTGATATCCATTCTTTCTAAGGATGAAAAATTACATTGTTGCGTACTTTTGTTTTGGGAATTATGATGCCCAAAAGTTTGATTTCCTAAGGCATTATTTTTAAGTAGAACCCAAATTTCTGCCTTAAAAAGAAAAAATTCAAACAAAGCATATAAAATTTCTAAAAACTACTTGAAAAGAAAATTAAAACAAAAACATATAAAATTTCAAAACATTAAAAAAAAAAAGAAAAATTAGGAACAAAAAGAAAAGGAAAAAATAAAAAATGATAATGAAATACTTAACTTCAAACCTGCATCAATTGACACAGCTGAAATCCAACGCAATGAGAGGCTGAAGATATTTTCAATCGAATTTGCCAGGAAAATTCCAATACAAACATGGATTTTGCAGCAGAAATTTAAGACAAAGTGTTGATAACGACAGAGTATTTTTGCAATTCACAATTCGATTAGCATTAGCAATTGTTATCAACAAAGTTAAGGGCATATCTTTAAAACAGAGTGGATTATATCTAGATACAGACTGCTTTTGCTTTTCACATGGACAATTATTTGTTATCTGTGTACTTAAATATTAGCATCTTTTTTCATAAAAAAAAATGTTAGAATCTGTTTAGATATTAAGGTGCGATACTCGTGGCACCAATTTTGTTACGGTGATGCTAATACATAATTACTAATGTGTGTTTCAGAGCAGCAGTTACCAATTGGTGATGCATGAGAAAATTTGGATGGTATGCAGAAAAATTGGGACATTATTTATACTTCTATGAAGATTCAGTTTAAAAAAAGATGAACAAAATAACGAACATGGATTATACTTTACTAAAAGCTTTTAGTTACCGAAATAACTAAACGAAAAAAAAAAAAATCCTGAGGATAGCAATTTTTGGAAAATTGGTGGCAAAACACTTCAATCTGTTGATTGTTATTGCTTTTCATGAAGCTTATTTTCAGGGGTATGGAAGATTAAATAAAAACGTAAATATAGCTATGGTGATCCACCACACCAAGATCAATCCTATTAATAAACCACAAATTATAAAGTTATACAATAAGTGGTTCATGAAGTGTTGAAAAATGACAACTACTGCTCTAAAGTAGGCACAGCAGGCAATTTTTGTATCTATACTGACAATGAAGCAACACAAAATGTCTACCCATAAGCATTGTAAAATTAACCCTTTGAACTCAAGAAGAATAATTTTAAATTTATTTTCAAACTTGGCATCTCCCCTATGGAGACAATGCAAATAATTTTAGATTCATAACATGACAAAAAACCATAACTTGGGAGTATTCTGTTAACAAATTACAAATGAAATCTGTTTAGAAAAGTTTTGTTAATGTATATTTCCACATTTTTTATAAAAAAAATCATACCTCAAGTGCAAGCAGTTAAAGATATTATAAATGTGTGCTTTCTCTTTTCTTTCTTTTTAACCAGACTGAGCCACAGGAAAACGTGGTTGGGTACAGCTAGCTATAACAAACTGAAATGATAAAAAGCTATCAAAAACCAATTATTAACAACAAAATTTCAATATTTTGATGAAATCACCAAAAAAAGATGCAAACAAAGGTACTTGGGTACTGTTGCAACTATATCAACCCCGATTTTGTTCGCGTCATATACAGTTAATTGGCAATTAAGTGCTAATGTTGCCAATATGGCTGCAAAAGTATATTAATATCAAAACAAACACAAAATATACATTGGTAAACCTTAATTCCAATTTGTATTTCACAATAACATCTAATAAAATTTTGGAATTACACAAAATACAGATTTTGTGAGTGTAATGTTAATGCCCCAACTATTAGAAACTTCAATAACTATTTCATTGAAAAATTCACCACCAAGTGCAAAAAAGTATTATTGTGCACAAACAGGCATAAAATGGCTTTCCCTTATTGAATGCATATTGTAGTATTTGGCGATGTCTTTTGATTTTAGGTAAATGGCCGATGAAAAAAAACTATACATTAATTTAATTTAGATTCATTGGAAAAAGATAAAAAAGTGGAAGATTTTAATTGGTACTATACTCGTTTGTGAAGAGATTTTGAAATCACGCCAAACACATCCATAGTGTACAGAATTAAAATTAGTATTTTATATATAAAAAATTATCGAAAGTAAATATCCTGAGCTTAAAAATAAATTGAAAAACGATATACAATATTAACACTAATTGACATAAAAAGAGCATAACTATCTTTATCAACGCGAAAGTATAATTAGAAAAAATAATTACAATCTTACGACCACCTGCTTCCTCAACATGTATTTGAGCCCTTTGTTTGTTTTGCTTATTCACTGATGCCTACTCTAATTTGATGAGCAACTAATCCTCGCACTGCGCTTGGTCAGTATGATGACCGAAGTTCGAGTTTCTGCAATACAATTTTATGTACTCAAATCAATTTGATGAGCAACTATCCCTCGCACTGCGCTTGGTCAGTATGATGACATAAGCTCGAGTTTCTGCAATACAATTTTATGTACTCAAGTCGATTGACTGCAGTTAAAATGAAGGTTTAAACAAAAACACATGAAATTACAAAACAGCTGCGAGTGGGCCTTGTATCCGAATCCTTTTGGGGCCCCTTTTCAAGTATGAGCACCATGTAAGTGGAACTGTAATAACATTCGTTGGGGCCCCTGCATCATTGATACAGCAGTAGCTCTATGTCCCTGACAAAAGCAAACCATAATAACTTCAAGTATTTTTAACAAATTACTAATGGAATCTTGTTTAAGAAGGTTATAATCTTATAAAGCAATAAAAAACAAAATAAGGTGCAATATTTTGATGACTCAAAATGAAAAAAATCTGAGTTTTACCATTTGTATTTTAATAGTAACATCAAATGAAAGATACTTACGTATTATCACAACCTATTGGCGACATTGTATAAAACAAAGCACATGATTGACAATTCCGCGCAGACAAAATATGCGAAAATGGAATGGCCAACTTTGTGAGTTATCATGAAAGTTGGCGATTGTTCTATAATCGAGGGGAAACAAATGAAATTTAAAAAGTTGTCTAAAACAGAAAAAACATTCTTATTAAAAGCTCCATCGATTTATTTGGTGAAATTAAAATGTTTCCAAGTGGGAAAAAAATTAAAAGCAAGAATCTGATATGTAATCATATATGTCATATCAAAAACAAGTATATATATATATTTATAAAACTTATTTTACTTAATAATTTTACAATATTGCAGGAAAAAAGAAAAATTTTTCGAGAAGCATTCACTACAGAAATGGAAAAATATCTTAATTTACTACAGTTCTTTAAAAATCAAATATATATGTAGAAATTTTGTAATTAGTATGAAATTTGTCAATTTTATTGGTTGTTTCCAGCCCCCTCCCCTTCATTTTGATGTAGTTATTAATATATGCAACATAAATATTTATTAATAAAATTCAATGTAAGGAAAATTAAGGTGGTTTAAAAATATAATTATAATAAGCTTTACTATTTAATATGTATATATTTACAGTTATGATGAACAAATATCATAAAAAGGGTTTATTGTATTTTTAAGACATGAAAAAAAAGTGTATGGAGATATTTTACAAAAAGTAGTTACATTATACATAACCCTTTTATACGTGTGATACATTTCACATTTTTTATTTGATTAAATTAATTTTGATAGTACTCAAATTAGAGCAAATAAGATTCGCAGAAACTTTTAAGAAACAAATTTTTTTAAAAATTTTTGTTTACTGTTAACTGCCAAATCATTAGGTGTTCAAAAATTAAGATTTTATGTGATAAATCTAATGAGATATTTTCAGTTTGAATGTTGTGAAAGTATTAGAAATTCTGCATAATTTGACTTTTTATTAGTTATTTAATCTGTGATTCAGGAAATGATTTTCTCTAAATTTTTTTTTATAGAGTCATTTTATCTATTTGAGTTAATGACATTTAAAACTTTTTTTGTAAATATTTTTTAAAAATAATGCATTTTTTGCTGCAAATAAATTTAAAAAGCCATTCATAAGATTTCCAGAGAATTTTATTAGATACTAGAATTTAAAAATTAAACAATACAGACTGAAGGATAAAGTTTTTAATGAGTTAATTTTACGTGAATTGTGAATTAAACAAAAAAAAAAAAGCTTTTTGCATAACTCAGCTGAACAAAAAAACCATGTTCGCTAAATTTTAAGTCTTTAGATATAATAGCTGATTTTTTTTATTATTATTATTTATGACGCTATTATTATATATAACTTCCTTGTGGGTCGATTTTTGAAAACACCTACCTGCTCAACAAAAGTAACACATTGTAATAAATTTTGTGCTTAAAATAGTGTAAATAATTTGTATTTGGATGTGTAATACGTTAATATTACTTTCTGATGCATTTATTTTACGTTAAATAGCTGTTACCCACGACTTTGTCCACGTGGAATTTTAACAAAAATGTGTTTATTCACTTCGCAGAATTTACGAAATGTCATTCTCCTATTTTGCGAATCTATGTTTCTTTTTTTTTCTTTGCTTTTTGTTGAGCAAGGGGTGAGAGGGACGCATGACCTTTGACACTGTCGATGGGGTGAGGACTTAACTCATTAGGATCAAAATAGGTCTAAGTAGCAGTAGGGTGAAACGCGAACATAAACCAAGTCGCAAGGAAGGGGGTGAAAGGGACGCATGACCTTTGACAATGCAGTTAAGGACTGTAAAACCATTAGGATCAAAGGACATGAACGGGAAATGTCGCAAGTGGCAGCAACCTAATCAAACAAACAAGTTTGATATAACTGCTAGAAATCGTTGAAACAGAAGGCTAGCGAAATAAAATAATCCTTATTGAATAAAAATATATAATCCCTATTGAATAAAAATAATCCGTTTGAATCGGATATTGCTCACTATTTCATTGGTTTTAATTTTATTTTCTGGGAACCCTAATTTTTTTCTCTAAAATAAAAGTAGCCTAAGTTACTCCTTATAACATTAGCTATCTGCCGGTGAAAGTTACGTGAAAATTGGTCCAGCTGTTTCAGAGATCAGCCAGAACAAACAGACAGACAAAAATTTTAAAAATTGATTTTTTCATATAAGTACCGTATATACTTTTAAATGCATTTAGTAAAAAGCTGTTAATTTCAAATTACAAACAGACACTTCATTTTTATTTATGTGCACAAATTTTCAGCAAGATATAAAAATTGAGTACAATAATTGTATAAGATATTATAAACCTCTTGTTAAACATTAGAAGTAGATGTTAAAATTTTTAAACAAACAAAAATATCCATGTTACTGGTGAATCTTATTATAAATTCAGTTCCAAAATTGTGTTTACATGCATTCCATGTTCTTGAATTTTCCATGCTCTTCTAGATGAGAAATTATAGAGATAGCATTTTTAAAAAAATTAAAACGTTTAAAGCTGATAATTACCAAGGGAATCAGACAATGAAAGGTATACAGATTAATATTTCACTATGGGATCAATTTCATATGTACATGTTTCATAGAAATTAAAACCATTTTATAAGGAGTGATACACTATCTACCAATAAGTACAATTGTGAGAAGTTTTTCAATTCAATGGTCTCAATTCTATACTGTAAGCCATTCTTGTGTGCAAATAAACATAATAATAAACTAAAAAATAACTAGGGACTAAATAAAATATACTAAAAAATAACCTAGAATGATGAAAATATATACACAAACAAGTAACTGCCAGCAACAGGTTTGGCACACTAACACTAAATAACTCAAATATACTAAACTAAAACAAAAATTATACTAAAAAAAGTTACTAAAATTACTTCATACCTTATTGTTAAACTAGGATAATGCAACAATATAATTATTCTTAATAAATATTAAGAGATGAAGTTCCTACAAAAGATGTAAACTACACAAGTATACAGTAGGCCACAAAAGTGTACTCTTGCAATTTCTTATAAAATTTAATGTTTTCGACTAATAAAAATTAATATATTGTAATTTTTTTATGATATCTGCAACTTGCTCTTAATGCACAATGACATAATTAATTTTTAAAAAATAGTATAACTATTTTTTTTAAGAATTAATAATCAAAAAGCTACTAAAAAATTATGCCACAAAAGTCTTCATACACTTAACAAAAATCTCAACTTAGTTTTAAGCGTCTTGGTACAGATTTAATCAGTTTTTGTAATTTCTGCATCGATTTTCCTCCATTCTTCTGTGATTGTTTTTACTTCACATTTTGTGTTTATTTGTCAAGTTTTCTTTTTTTTTTTTACATCAAAATATCACCAAATATGTTCTACTGGTCTAAATAAAGTGACTGAGGAGGTGTTTTAATAATTTGGGGACAGTTACAGAGACAACAGTGGCGTACATTGAGAGCATTGAGCTTGGCATCATTACCCTATTAAAAAATTAAGTTCTCTCCAATATCCAAATTTCGGGTGGATAATTTAAAATTTCTCTTTAAAATATTTAAATAGAGCTTATGATTCACAATACCATCAAAAAATACCAAATTACCTAATTCTGAGGCCAATTTACAACCCCACCCCAGAACACCTTCACTTCCATGCTGAAGCATGGAGGAGTTTTTATTCCACATAAATTCATGGGATTAAACTTCTTATTTTTTCATTCACAAGCTATTATAGCCCCATCGGAACCAAAAATGTTGAATTATCAGTCATCCCAATCAATTTGCAGTGAATTTTGAATTTTCTGAAACTTAATCCTAAGAATCTATTTGGATCAATAAAACATGGAGGTGGATGTGTTCTTGCGTGGGGGTGTAAATTGGCCACAGAATAAGGTAATTTGGTATTTTTTGTTGATATTGTGAATCATGAGCTCTATTTAAATATTATAAAGAGAAATTTTAAATAATCCACCCAAAATTTGGATATTGGAGACAAAAAATTGAGTCATCTCCAATATCCAAATTATTTAAAAATTTTCTAATTCTTTAACAGGATAATGACGTCAAGCACACTGCTCTCAATATACGCCACTGGTGTCTCTATAACTGTCCCCAAATTATGAAAACACCTCTCAATCACTTTATTTAGCCCAGTAGAACAAATTAGGGGAGAATTTGATTTAAAAAAAATGACAAATACACACAAAATGTGAAGTAAAAACAATAATCACAGAAGAATGGAGGAAAATCGACGCAGAAATTAAAAAAACTGATTAAATCTATACCAGGACATTTTAAAGTTGTGGACACTAAAAGATATCCTACTAAGTACTAAATTAACAAAGAAAGACAATATTTAAAGCTAAATTGAGATTTCAGTTAAGTGTATGAAGATTTTAGTGGCGTAACTTTTAATAGCTTTTTGATTATTAATTTTTTTAAAAAATAATTATACTATTTTTAAAAAATTAATTATGTCATTTCATTAAGAACAAGTTGCAGATATCATAAAAGAATTACAATATATTAATTTTTATTCGTCGAAAACATTAAATTTTATAAGAAATTGCAAGGGTACGAACACTTTTGTGGCCCACTGTAGATATTTTACACACTAAAATGAAGCACCTGATATTGTTTACCCAAGTATCACGTGATTTAGACCTGACGTGACTTATCTGTGAATTTTCCCCATTCAGCGTGTGTGACGCTTAGGAAATCAGGGTTGCCAACTTGGTGAGTTAGTAATAGAGTTGCCAATTGTAGCAATAAATAAGGCCAAATAATATTATTAATAAAAGTTATTTTGTAATAATTTTGTTATTTAGTACAATTTTTAAAATAACAGTACATATCTATGCAATTATATAATATACAGGTTGTGCAAATATTTGTACATAATTAGCACAGGATAAAAGTAAACAAAACTTTTCTTTTTGGAAAAGGAAAACAAATTATATATGCATTGACAAAATATGGTAATGAAAAACTAATATGATAATTTTGTTAAAAGTTTAGGAACTAATTTCATATCGGGGGTAATAACGCCAAGCTGCGCTTCTTGTTGCTGGATTCGAATCCAATATGGTAGCCTAGCGGTAATTTAATGATACACAATAATTGTAAAGGATTGTTTTGAGATACATTGAAATGTATTTCAAATAAAGGATATAGGAAGAGATTGAGAATAACCTAGATCAATCAATAAAGAATATCAATAATATGCAATAAAAAGTAACCTGTAGTAATAGTATTATAAGCAGCATATAGTAATCTTATATTATTTTATCGTAATTATATACAATATTCATGTAGTACGATTTAATAACAGTTATTAGAAATAATAATCATATAATATAAGTTAACAGTAATTATAAAAAAGAATAATCGTCGAATTGTAAAAAATAAAAATAATGCATAAGATTACTCGTATTACATAATTATAAATAAATAACAATAATAATTATAAATAAATAATAATATTTATAAATAATTAAAACAATTATAAATAACGAATATTATATGATTATTACACATAGTAATAATTCCATTTTTGTATTACATTATGAATAAAATAATTACATAATGTATGTAAAAATTAATTACGAATTCTAATTACAAAATAGTGAAAGCTTGCACTGCAAGTTTCTTCAATGAATTTCATCGAATAAAGAACGCAAAAAAAAAATTTTTAAATGTAAAATAAAACGAAAATAAACGATTTATAGCGATAATTAGAAGCACAACACTTATTCTTCTAAGAAAAAAATATTCTAGTACTCACTCATTTCAGAAATATCCATATTTGAAAATAGCAGAGAATTAAACAGAAGACGCAAGCAATAGAAAAATTACACTGAAAATGGTTAAATTTTTACGGAAATTAGTGATTTTTATTAATATCGTCGAAATTAATAGGGTTACAGCGGGAAAAACCAATAAAACTTAT
The DNA here is from genome assembly GCA_019973955.1 of Trichonephila inaurata madagascariensis. Lineage (NCBI taxonomy): Eukaryota > Metazoa > Arthropoda > Arachnida > Araneae > Nephilidae > Trichonephila > Trichonephila inaurata. Next base: position 50,823 of record BMAV01011036.1, read on the forward strand.
TTCTAACATACGTTATCCCCATGGCAACTACATCGACAGACGATAAAAATATTAAGGTAACCATATTGTAATGTTATCGCTCATCTTGGTGAACATAAACAACAACGTGGCGCTATCACCCCCAATATCAAACTAGCACCAAAGTTTAATAACATCCATGATACTCAATAATTTGAAAGCAAGCCTATCAGTAAATGTACAGAGAATAGCTGCATAAATAGTCCATATTTTACAGTTCAAAATCAATATTGCAAACATACGTATATATGCACTTTTGATAATACAGAAATCAAAAAATGAAGCAATTCTTAAGAAAAACTTGTAAACTTAAAAAATTCAAATGGACTTATAAATTGTCTAAAAACATGCATATATTTGTTTAAAATTTGCATTTCAATTGATACACACAATAAGACAAAAGAAAAAACAATTGTCATGAAAAATAAAATTATAAGAACAATATTTGCCATCGCCAAAATCATCTAATTAAAATTATTTTTTCACTAATGGTTCAAGTGTAGTATAGGGGGACCACTTGGCACAGTCCTTTTTTTTTGGTCTTTTTACCAGTCGCCAAGGTACTTTTTTTAATTATTTATTATTTATTTCAGAATGAATTTGATATCTCACCATAACATTTAGAAAAATTTCGCCAAATCCGAAGAAAAAACGCTAAATTTAAAGTGGCCCCCCCTATACTACACTTGAACCAAAACATGCATATATTTGTTTAAAATTAAGATTTGCATTTCAATTGATACACACAATAAGACAAAAAAGAAAAAAACAACAAATGTCATGAAAAATAAAATTATAAGAACAATATTTGCCATCGCCAAAATCATCTAATTAAAATTATTTTTTCACTAATTCTGAAATTCCTCACATTTTTTAATGTCAGTTTTTAGCTTTCTTCTTAGTTTATAAATTCCTCTAAATCACAAATCTGCACTATGAGAAAATTATCCAGAACTTGAACAATGCTGATATTATATTTAATACATTATATATGAACACTTACTATTTTTTTCGAATGACAGAAGTTGGGAAATGACTTAACAATAATCGCTCTTTCTTGTATGTCTTTCACACATTTTCCTGTTTCAATTGCTCTTTGGATATGATTCTAAAATAAAACATATATCCTTACATATATTGTTCATTGTTAATTATGCAGCTTAAATCAACTTAAATTTAGCACATTGCTATTTCTTAAAAATTGGGTTCTTCTTCATTTAATTTTGTATTCAAGAATAGAAATATTTTCTGATTGTTTTATGTAAAGAAACATCTCCTGAAAATCAATTTTAGATCACAATTTTATAGCATATAGATTGCATAGTTAAAAACTTGTCTGAATCTGAAAAAAAAAAAAAAAAAATACAAAATGCACATAAACAAGTATGTAGCTAGTCAAATCTGGTTCTAGTGATAATAAAATCCACTAACCAACCAAATATACCATTTATACAATAATATTTAACCAAAAATAGTTAATTTACAAAATACAGGAGACAAAATTAATATGAAATATTAAGTATGATACTTTTATAAACTGAATAATATGCAGACATTACTCTGAAACTCAAATGCATTCTTTAATTCTATATTACTTTGATTTGCACAATTTATACACACAAATGAAAGAAAACCAAAACATGATTAATGGAATAAGGGATACAAGATAACTTTTAGGCGAGGTGGTACTAATGTATTAACGTCACTGCAGCCAAATTTGCGACACCAGATTTTCCGACCAAAATTTAAATGTTTTTTTTTTCAAATAAAGCACAGAAAATCTTATTGATTAGTTTTTTTTTTCAGATAAAACAGGCAAGATTCTTTTTGTTTTGTTGTTATGGCGCGATTCGCGTAAACCAAATTTTGCTGCGGTGACATTAATATGTAAATAATCGGAAAATATTTTTTTAATGAATAATATGTATGAATTACAGTTTTAACATACAAACATACATTTAACATTCTTATTCATACAAAAGCTCTAAATTCAGTAAAAATAAAATAAAAATCAGACAAATGAAACAGGAAGTGATGCTACATAAAATTAACTTGTAATCAAAACAGTACCCAAAATAACTAATGCATACATCTATCCGTAAATTATTGTATTCTTTGCATATTCATAAAATATTCTCAAGTAAATGACACAGTTCATTTGAGATATTAGTTTAATTATCATTTTTTTTTTGAAAAATAATTAACGTATACAAATTACTCAGCAAAAAGAACACTCCTTTTTAAGTTATCCTTTTCTTTTTTTGCAGTGAAATTTTGATTAACTCATTAAAAAAAACATTTAGCATAATTTTAATAGAATTAATTGACAGCAAATCCCCCAAAGCAACCAACCTTCGTGAAAGAGTATTTTGCAAAAAACAGTCATACTAAATGAAGTTAAAAAATAACATACCCACCAAAATACAATCAGAATTTTACACTGAAGTTAGGAGAAGGAAAAATAATCTCTCAATGTTAATTTATTATACTTTTTTGTATTTCTGAATCGCATAAATCCCCAAAGATTTATTACAGTTAATATTTTAATGTAGGATTTCCAGCAAAAAAGCCTATTATACCAAAAGATTTGTTATCAGTTCAGTTCAGTTTAGTACAGTGATAAACACTAAAAATGGAGACTTGGCTAAAGCCTTATTCTCCGATATATTATGGATTAGATCTTAGCTTAAGTTGTAATGTACGGTTAGTGATTGCACTGTCTGTACGTTTTAACTTTCGTTTTGTGTTTTAACTGAAATTGAAGAAAGTGGAATATTGAAAATCTATTAATTAGAATTTTCGAATCTATTGGTTGTGTGATGTTAAGAATTCTTCAACTTTTTTTTAACTTGCTCTATTGTTTTACATTTTGCTATTGAGGAATATGACCATTCTTCGTGGTTGGAGATAAAAAATTGTTTTAAAATTTCACGCTGTGATTTGTATTTGACACAGTTTATAATATGAAGTGTTCACTCGTTTCTGGTACTTGACAATCTGCACACAGAGGAGAATCTGTTAGTTTAAAAAGGAAATAAATATCATTTAATGGTAATTTTTTAGCTCGCAACTTATTATTAAGATTTTGTATTTCTATTTTTGTGCCTGTCTATTCCACTTTTCAAGATGGGAAATATAAATATAATTTTTTTTTTGTTTTTTTTCCATATTTCTTCGTTTTTATTTTGTGTTGTTTTTTTTTAAAATGTATGTAGGTCTTCCCAAGTAAACCAATGAATAACATTCCATGGTTCTGGGGGGGATTTAGCTAATTTTTTCAACTTTTCATTAATTTTTTTTCCTTTGAGCGGTATCCAAATGAAAGTTATTGACTGAGCTATTTGGGGGTCAAGTAGAGTTAATTTAAATTTATTATCGTATTGGGTTTTTTATTTATTTTGGATACTTTTTTGAACTGATAAGCTGTCCGTTTTGGGTTCATGTTTTTTTTTCAGTAACCCAATTTTTTAACGCAGTCCATATGGCTATAGCTTCAGCTGTGAATATTGAAATTATTTCTTTCAGTATAAAATTTTGTCGAACTTTTTTCTTGGGGATTAAAATTCCTATTGACATTTGATTAGAATTTTTTGAACCATCTGTTGCTATTATGATATTGCTACTAATGTTTGATTGAATGTAATCATTAAACATATTTTGTATTATGATATCTGGAAAATCGGGAACTCTTCAGTATTCGAGGTTTTAACCAGTTCAAAATACGCCAAGATCACAAAACAGAGCGAGTATCATTCAAATGTGGCTGTCGTCTATTAAATCTGGCTACGTCACAGATTTAAAGCAACACGAAGTAAGAAGAGTCAGAAAAAAAAGGTGGAATGCGGTTCTTCCGCAACATAATATAGTCCGAAATATAATTACATTTTTAAAAGAATACATAAAAAATGAATTTTAATTCAGTTTTGGGCTTTTTTGGGAAAGCTAACAAATTTTAGAGTTTTGAGTAAAAATTTTGTGTTTAAAGATTAAAATAGAAGAAATTTGTACATGTAAACGCTCATAAAACAGTTTTTTTACATTTATAATTCTTTTTTTTATGTAAAATTTCCAATTTTCCTTTGGGAAAAGTTGATATTTTCTTTTTTTAAATTT
>BMAV01011038.1:0-32570 GCA_019973955.1 Trichonephila inaurata madagascariensis
TCCGGGTTTGGAAACTGTTCCAAAGGCTTCGGAATGCAACAAAATGACCTTGAGAGTGTTTGCGAAGGATTTACTTATTTCAGAGAATGATTTTTTTATGTATGCCTTTTTTTCCAAATGCGCCGCATACGCGCACTTTTGTGAAAAACGGCGACCCTAGGAATGAATCATATTACTTTTAATTGGCAGTTAAGGGGCTGAGGAGAATTTCCTCTTAAGGTATCCGACTACGTTCGGGACCGTGATTTTAAAAACGCATAAAAAGATAATTTTCATGATATTTAGTGTCACTTAGATTAGAATGCATGTATAAAATTGTTTTAAGGACATTTTGACAAAAACAAATTATTTAAATACAATATTTTGGCAAAAAAGTACCTTACAAAAACCTTTTTCAAAATGTTCTTCTTTTATAAAAAATGCTTCTAAAATAATAATATTTTGCGTATATAAAGTAGACTTCTCGAGAGAGTCTGAACTTTTTTTTTTGAAAAATTCACATTATTTTCTGAGTTACAATCAATTGAAATAATTAGCGGCGTTTTTTTCTTAAAATTTCTCCCCTCTGTTGTCGTAAAACATGGATAAACCCACTTCTAAACTATATATTTCATAAATTCTAGTTGAGCCTCTGTACAGATGTCTGAACTATATACAGGCAAAATATTGTTATAATAGAAGCATTTTTCACAAAAGGAGAATGTTTTGAAATTGGGTCATTCTATGTTCATTTTTTGTCAAAATATTGTACATAAATAATTTTTTATTTAAACAATATTCTTAAAACAATTTTATATACATTTTCGTGACACTAAATATCATAAATATTATCCACTTATACGCTTTTGCAAAATCATGGTTCCGAACGTAGTTGGATACCTTAAAACATTTAATATATATTGTTTGCATTTTTGAACTATAATGTATACTTAGGTGTTTGAATCCCGTTTTTATATTAGCCACAGGTGTGATATCAGAAAGATGGATAAAATTAATACTGGAACTTCAATTACGTTATTGGATGAAAAGGAAGGATATCATTTTCTTGTAAGATTAAAAAAAAATTATTATTTCATTACAAATTACTTAGATTTCTAGATCGACAAATAAAATTAACTGTCAACATGTTATCAATTTGTAATACGAACAAAAATATTTCAATATAATTATTTTAAAACTACTTTAAACCAGAAGATAAATCACATAATTTTAACCAGAATATATTTTTCCATAAAATAATATAAATTAATATAGCTCCGTTTTGCATTTCCGGGGCCCCCTCCTTTTTTCCCAGCTTTTTTCCCCCCTACTAATTTTAAAAAAAAAAATTCACTAAGCCTTTATTATTAAGCATTTTTCAGATTTGATTTTCTCATTTAGGTTCATTTTTTAATTACATAATCTACAAGGCTATATACAACTTCATGTTGTATGCGTAGTTTCATTTTTAGTCATTAACGTAATTATAAAATTTTTAAATAACAATTGAGACTTCTTCAATTGTAAAATCATACTAAAAAGATGATATGTGTTTTTAAAATATTTAAATATATATATATATATATATATATATATATATATATAAAAAAAAAATGGGTTTTATTTTACACTATTTAAAACCCTCAAAAACGGCTGTACCTTTATAGCAAAAAAATTGGTGGGAAAGTAGCTTAGACCCGGGGAGACGGATATGGGATACTTTTTTACCCCGTTCGACACTTTTCCTTGGGACATAAAACGTCAGTCATTTTAAAAAACGTGGTATAAAAAAAAAGAATCGGGATTTCGAATAACAAAACGCAAATGACGTTTGAAAATGTAATGGACGTATGGATGACAATTTTGTTTTTTGTAAAAAAATCAATATTAAAATTTATTTCTATTAAATAAATAATTAACAATCATAATGTTAGATGGACCCTTCCCATTCAAATAAGGGTAAAGTGAACTATAAAACGCGGTATAAAAAAACGAAATCAGACTTTGGGTTTAAAAAAATGTAAATGCCCAGTAAAGAAATTTTTAAAAAATTTCTTTTTTGTAAAAAATCAATTTTAAAAAACTTTTTCCCCTAATAAAAAAATAACAATCATAATGTTTGTTGAATCCTTCTTTTTTTTAAAAAAAAAGAGGGGAGCGACCCAATTTTTGGGGGCAAAGGGAATGATGTGATGCCCCTGAACTCTTTTTTCCCCAAAATAAGATCATTGGAACAATGCTTTCCCTTTCCCAAATCTTTTTGGGACTGGGCCCGTGAAGGTGAAGCCACCAACTATCCAAAAAAATTTTTTAAACCCCTTTTTGGATTTGGCTTACCACCGCAAAATTTTACCCCCCAAAGGTTTGGCTCCGTAGTAATATGTTTCAAAAAAAACCCAAACCCAAAAAACTGTGCAACGGTACGCTTTTGGGATTTTAAAAAATTTGATGAACAATGTAATTTCCCGGACGTCCCAAAAAAAAATTTAAAAGGTGGGGGTTTTCTCTCTTTCCCCGAGGACCCCGTTTACCCCAAACCCGGGGATATGCCGTTTGAATTTAAAAGATTTCCCAATTTCCGATCCGTCTTGCATTTGTCATGACCATCAAAAAACCCAAAGGCCAACCCTTTAAAAAGTTTGGGGTTTTTGAATCTAGAACACCCGGGCCCAGGTCAATTATATGGGATGTTCACGGGTCGGAAGACCATCTCGTTGTTTTTTTTTTGCGCCTGATAATAAAACAAAAAAATTTTTGTCATCACAAGGTATTTTAAAAGGTAAAAGAGCAAACCTATGTCAAAAAATACAAAAAACAATAAGGGAATGATTAATGTAGGTACAAAAATTTTTTTTTGATTTTCTAAAAAAAAAACCTTAATAAATTCAAAATCCTTTATTTATTCCCTTTTAAAAAGGGAAAAAAGAGTTTCCCCGGGGCCCTTTTGGGTATATATATATACAGTGGGCTCCCCTTTGGAAAAATAGGAGGGGCCCAAATGAAAACTTCAAAATTAAAAAAAAGTTAAAACCTTAAAAATATACGAAGAAATTTTTTTCCCCAATATCCCCAAAATTTAAAAAACCCATGTAAAAAAACCAAAAAAATCCGGCAAGTATAAAAAATTATTTTAAAATATCTTTTGAAAAGTACATATTATACAGTAAAAAATTTTTGTACACAAGAAAGCCCAATATTTTAAAAGAATACATATTTTCCCCAAAAAACAAAAATAGAAAACAACATGGGTTTTACACCCCTTTGCTACGGGGTATACTTAATAGTATCGATATTGGGTAGGTTCTTCAGCCTACCCCAGTCCACTTTTAAAAAATTTTTTTCAGGGGTTTTTTTTTCTTTTTCCCCCTTTTTCCCTTTATCGATCCTCTCCCTTTACTTTCCACTCCATATTTCTTAATCTCTCGAACAGGACTTTTTCACGCTCCTCATTCGACCTCTTCCATTCCCCATTGGAAATAAAATCGTTCACACCCAGTTCCCTCAGACACTGTCCCCAATACCATTGGTTTTTCATGCCAAGGTACAGTCCAGCTCATACCTTATTGGGGGCCACATGCTACCAGCCACATAGTTGGGTCATAAGGCGTCATGTCAGCCTGACGCAAAATACACAATCCTACGCATCTTTTTTCCACAAAGAACATAGTTTCTTTTTACCATGGGGAGCAAATTTCCCCGGTTTTAAAAGAAAGATATGGATAGCTAACAACAGGGTGCAGCTTTGGTCCTGGGCCCCTTTTTAAAAAGGAAAGCAATAAAAAAATGTCTTTTATCCTGATTAATCGGGAAACACAAAGAAGGGATAGCACACAGATGGTCATTAAAGAGGCTATATTCAGGATAGACATGCAGAAACAATACAACACAAAACATTCAAGCTCCTACCTGTTTGCTCAAAGAACCCTTTTCATTTATAGTTAAATGTTCGGGAATTTGCCCCAAAAAATTTTATGAGATAACTTCCGGGTATCCAAAAAGGCCAAAAATTTTTTGTCTAGAACCCAAAAGGATTTTTTTAAATTTTTTTATGGGCTTTTAAACATTTTACCGGGAAATTAAAGGGGAAGTACGTTTTTTAAACGAAGGTTGGAATTAGCGGGGGACGACTGTATATATATTGGGGGCTATATTGATGATCTTTAAACCTTTTGTAAAAAAGATGATATATTCTTTAAAATTACCCTTTTTATCTTAATTATTTGAACCACATTAAACCAAATGATTACATACAAATTAAAGATTACATAATTAAAAAGGGTATAAATTTTTAAATAATAATATTTTTGGAAAAAATTTTGCAATTTTTTAAAACAACCCTTTTTTTTTAATTTTTAATATAGTAATATTTTCAATTGCTTTTTGTTAAAAATATTTCCCAAAATTTCACAGCTTAAAACTAGTTACTTAAAAAGCAATGACAACAAATAAAACTCTCAGGGGAAAAATTAAGAGAACATAACTAATATATATTATTTTCATTCAAGATTATTTATGACCATTTGTATTCACAAATACTCTCTTCTGATCACAGTTGTTTTAGATATGTATATGAAAGCTGATAAAAATACATTTATTTAAACCGTTAACAAAGGGGTTAAAAAATTTCCCCGGGGGGTTTTTCTCCCCAAATGTCACTCTTTTGACATATCGAGGGGCCAGCCCGGGTTTATTCCGGGAAAAACAAAAGGCATAAATAAAGCAAGCCCTTCTATGAAAAAAAGTAATTCCCCTTTTAAAAAACGGTCAAGGTAATTTTTTTTGTTTCCCCAAAACCTTTTGGGAATTTTTACTTGATATAAAGGGGCGAAGAAAAAAAATCGTACTTCTGTAAGACCTACATATACATCAGGGACAGTTAAGCGGGGTTTTTCCCCTTTGGGACGGCGCGGCCCCCCTTTTGGGGGGTAAAATCTTTACAAGGGGGGGGAAAACCCAAAGAAAAAATCAAAAATTAAAAAAAATTTTAAAAAAAATTCCCAAAATTTACTGAAAAAAAAATAAAAAAAATTACATTTTTCCCCCCATAATAAAAGTAAAATACACATTTATAATGATGTAATAATGCATCAGTACTGCACAATGTATTTGATCATTAATTTATCAATACAAAGTTAAGAAAAATATTAATAATTACTAATGACTCCCATGGGCTTGCCACATACAAAATTGTTTTCAAAATTTAATACTTTTCTTGACAATTTGAATGGTTTATAATTAAAATCGTATTGTAGCTTTACCTCAAATGCATTATTATGAATTCAACACATTGTTATTGTATGGACGGAGGCGCGATGAAAATAATGTTTGAAAATTGGGTAGCAAATATTGAAAGTTTGGAAGGACTGAGTTAAGGTACTGACTGAGGGAGACGTATATATATACCGAGGGGCATGAAAGGGGGATAGTTAATAAAATAAGGATGAAATATTTGCATATATCATTTGGATTTACTAACGATATTTTATACGTTTTTGAGTAAATAATTCTTGAACACATAAAATTTTGTAACCAACAGGATAATTAATGTTATATTTAATGATCGAGTCTCTGAAGCGTTACATTAGTTATTTAGGGAGACCAAGTCATGTATATCATTCAGAAATGCAAAATAAATCAAATCTATTTTGTTACCTGTGTTTTTAACTGGTTTAGAATTGCCACATTGCTGGTTACATTTGGGTCTTCCCATAGATACAAACTTTATTTCTAATATGGCTGCGGGATGGTGTTTTACCATTGCAGACTTAGTAGATTTCTCTGGATCTGGTACTTCTTTTTCGTGCGCACCATATAAGGGGAATACCAATCGCCACAGGAAATTTAGACTCTCCAGATAAAGGCACCTTGATTCCTTAGAGGGATTTTGAAAGTAACAATAGTTCTGAAAGTCTATTAAATTAAGAAAGGAAAATTTCTTAACTTTTTCAAAGAAAATTAATTGTTTATCCATGATGAATCAAAAATTACTTTATATTTGAATAATATTCACTTTTTATATATATTATAACTTAAGGTATCCGACTACTTTCGGAACCGTGATTTAAAAATTACATAAATGGATAATTTTCAAGATATTTAGTGTCACTTAGATTAGAATACATGTATAAAATTGTTTTGGACATTTTGAAAAAAACAAGTTATTTAAATACAAATTTTGGCAAAAATTAACTTAGAATAACCTTTTTTTCAAAATGTTTCCATTTATAAAAAATGCTTCTAAAATAATAATATTTTGTGTGCTTATATATAGTAAAAACTTCTCCAGAGAGTCTGAACTTGGATTTTCGAAAAATTCACATTATTTTCAGAGTTACAACCAGTTGAAATAACGGCATTTTTTTCTTCAAATTTCTCCCCTCTGTTGTCGTAAAACATGGATAAACCCACTTCTAAGTTATATATTTCAAAAATGCTAGTTGAGCCTCTGTAGAGAGATGTGAGCTATATACAGGCAAAATATTATTATTTTAGAAGTATTTTTCACAAAAGGAGAATATTTTGAAAATGGGTCATTCTATGCTCATTTTTTGTCAAAATATTGTACTTAAATAATTTTTTATTGTATTAATATTCTTAAAGCAATTTTATGCACATTTTCTAATCTAAGTGACACTAAATATCATAAATATTATCCATTTATATGCTTTTGCAAAATCACGGTTTCGAACGTTATCGGATACCTTAACGCAATTTTCTAGCGTTTTTAAGAAAAGTAGGCATGAATATATATAAGAGAGAAAATGATATAATCAAATACACGTATTAATTAATAATATACCTTGTTCAATATCTTCATCAAAGAATTAGTTTTTAGTACCTTAGATAAAAAAACAAACATTAGCTCCCCCAAAGATAAATCACTCTTTTATTCTTATTGTAATATTTTTATTTTGTTAATTTAAGATTTAAAAATTTAATTGCCGTCTTCGTGTTAATTAGACGTTACAGACATACATGTATCTTCATAAAAAGTAATAATAAAATACCACAACATATATGAAAGATGAATAAAGTTCTAAGAAAATCGGTTTCTAGAAATATTTAGATTTATCTGTGCATAATATTTTCCTCATGCATATATGAAAAGTGTGTTTGTATAATCTCACGATATCTAGAAATAGAAATTAAAAGAAATAAAATACATATATGTGAAATCTAAGCTGATCTTATTAACAAATTTTAAATTTAAAAAGGAATATCAAATGACACAAGGTATGTTCAAAAAGAATAAGCCCTTGATTTTTCCCGCTCACAGAAGATAATTTACAACGACTGTGCACAGCGGAAGGTGATAGTTTCATGCACAGGCTTCAATGTTTCACTTCGTTCCAATGTACCAGTTGTTTCCTGCATGCAGTCGAGTGTATATGTAAATATATAAACAAGTAATATAAAAAAAAAATTAAGTCAATTCCTACTTAGATGAAAAAAAAAAATTTATTTAGCTATTTTTATTAAATTACAATTAATATAAAATGTAATTTCAATGACAGAATCAAAAATTAATGGAATTAATTTTTTAATTATCATTAAAGTATCGTATTTCATCCAAAACAATCGTGTATATGTTTCAGTTCAACTGAATAATTTAATACGTGAGAAAACCCCTTTTCCTTTGACACCCAAATCTCTAAAATGTTGTTAAATCGCCAAAAATATTTGTAATTCTTTTTTAAAAAATTAGTTTTAATCATAATTTTTTAATTATAATTAACTTTTCTGTATTGTCAAACCTAATCATGTGTATATAAGTTTCCCGCCCCACTTGAGCGCTTTAAAATGTATTTTATTAACGATTGAAAATTCCACCAAGATAAATAAATAAATAAATATATAGAGAGTGTGAGCTAATAGTAGGAATTGAATAAGAAGAGTACAAAGATAAATATATAAATAAGGAGAGTATATATATAAATATATAAGTAAGGAGAGTACATATAAATTTATATAAGTAAAGGGAGTATATATATAAATATATAAATAAGGAGAGTACAGATAAAAGTATATAAATAAGGAGAGTACATATATAAATATACAAATAAGGAGAGTACATAAATGAATATATAAATAAGGAGAGTATACATATATATAAATAAGAACAATTACACATGTTCATTGGATTTTTTCTTCTCTAAATATGAATGATTTTTTTGTTTTTTGTTTTTTTGTAAAACTCTTGGTGATTTTCTAAGTGAAACGATTCGTAATATGCAGCAAATGTTTGGGGACGATGCTATAAGGGTCACACAAAACAAAGTGGGATTAACCCGATTCAAAAGTGGCTGCACGTTGGTAGAGAATGACCAACGTTTTGGGAGGCCGCAAACCACTCGAAGTACAGTTGTTGTTGAAAAGGTTGAAAATCTTATAATGCAAGATCGGTTTAAACGTACGAGTGACAGCTGTATAAGTTGAGATCAGTACAGGTTCTGCACATGCAATTTTGTGTGATCATGCGCAGAATGGCTACAAAATTGGTTCCCGCCAAAGAGGCACTGTGCAAAGATATAAACATTTTGATGTCTGTGTCATTGTCCCAATGGAAGCATTTAGCTTGGGAAAGAACTGTTTTCTACTAGAACACCGAATTCTTGGTCTCTAGCGAGGATGCTTGGATTAGGCTTGGCCTCGAGCGAGCTTGAATTAGACGAGGCCTCTTTAGGCCTCGCCTAAAGCTTTGTGGACTAAAAGTTTTTTTCCGACCATTTATTTACGGCTGAAATGTAAGAAATTCGTTGTTGATTTTAAGTTATCCCAGATTCTAAAAGGGCATGGAAATTTTAAGAGCTATTTGTCTAGGTTTAATTTAATTGGTAGTAATATTTGTTCTTGTGGTCAGGATACTGAAACTTTGGAACATGTATCGTTGTATTGTAAACTTTTTTTTTGTAAAAGAGAAAATTTTAAAAAGGAGTTGAAACGTTTAAATATTTCCGGGTCACCTATTTTTTCTCTCTTGATCAAATGTACTCGGAGCCTAAATGTCTTAAGAAAATTTGTTTACTTTATAGATTTTTAAAGTTTTATATTGGTACATCCCCTTATTTATATTTGTGCTTTTCCTCCCTTCCTTTTATTTTATATTTTGTCTTAAATGTTTTTCTTTTTCAAATTTATTTTAAATGATACAAATATCTTACGTCTGTAAGCCTCATGTTATGCAATGTGGAACATCATGAGTTTTGCAAATAAATAATTAAAAAATAAAAGGCTTCTGCGGTGGATTAATAAACTCAGTCCTGAAGTTTAACAGGACCTACTGGACTTAATCACCACTGAACCTGGCTTCACGTGACTTCTGGATTCTCCCAAAAATGAAAATACCATTTAAAGAATTCCGTTTTCAATGAAGAGCTGAGATTAAAAGGCAGAACGCCTTGGCGTAGTTGTATGAACACCCTTCCAAAAAAATCCTTCCACAAGTATTTTCGACTGTGGAAGGAATACTGAGGTAAATGTGTGAAGGCGCAATGAGTCGAATTTGAATTTGATTAGGATCCTAATTCCACAAATTAATTAATATATTTTTACGGCCAAAGTTCGAATACATTTTGCACATACCGTGTACACTATAAATCACCATATTATCTTTCCAGGAAAAATACATTATCCTGTTGATAACTGTGTCAAAAAAATAATACTCTAAATGAAGCGAAATTAGAGTATTCTAAAATTCAATATCTTTAAAACAACATCCTGTGATTATTACTTATTTAATGAACAGGTGGTTTTATTTTGAACCACATTTCTCATTGATACATCTAACAGTTGTATATATTTTCTCATTTCGGTAGAAGTAAGTTGAGTATTCATTTTTTGATTCTTTGCTTTAATAAAAGATTCTTGTAGGATTTAAAAAATTAATAAATGCAAATTTTGCTCGTCTGATTCTATGCTTATAAAACTTTTCAGCATTTCTGTTTGTGGTAACTCTTTTATAAAAAATATCTTCACTAATTAAACTATGTTAAAATGTTATATATGTTTTCGTTCCGAGGATATTGTTCATACTATAAGGGTAGAAAGTTAAAACAAATTCATTAGAAATATTACCTCTATTTTTACAAGTCTTATGTTTGCATAATGAAGGATTTATTTTATTTAATGAACATATTTTAAGCAATTGAATAACTGTTTCCTGAATAGAAGGAAATGCATTTTAGATAAATATTTATGTTTGAAGTAAAATATATTTTAACCATCATGATATAAGATAGGAAATAGACACTAAGTAATGCAAAGCAGTTTTTGTTTTTTAAACATATTTCCTTGCGGTATTAAAATAGTTATAAGTAAGCAAGTGAAAAAAAACCCGCTTTTAATTTCCTCATGTTGCGGAAATATATTCCTCTCAAAATGAAATATCCTCTTTGAGAGAGAGAGAGAGAGAGAGATTAAATTTAATTTCGTTTAAGATATGCTGGATTTTCAAAATAAATACTAAAACAGGAAATTAATAAACGCTAATGTGTATGTAGTTGAAGTTTGTTTGAAGATAAAACAGTTGCAAAATTGTTTTAAGAGATGGAAAACGAAAGTTATTTTTTATCACTTACATTTCCTTGGTAGAAAATGGCTTTTAGTAATATATTTCTTATTACTTTTAAAATGTAATTTTTAAATGTGAAGTATCCCATAACATTCTTCTTTTGTTTTCATACATAGGGTATGCTGTTTTTCTTTCAACCTTTTTACTGCCACCGGCGAATATATATATTTATATATATATACGTCTCGCTGAAACAGTGCGCCGAGTGTCCCTGGCGTATATATACGTCTTACCAAAATACGATTCTTTCCTTTGCCCTGCTATCAGTAAAACTATTCTGAAGGCTATGGAATGAAGTAAAATGACCTTGACAGTGTTTGGGAAGGACTCACATCAGAGAAAAATTTGCTTATTTTTGTGCATTTTCTTTCTCCCCACACATCGCATACTCGCGGCTGTGTGAAAAACGATGGCACTGGGGAAGAAATCACACAACTTTTACCGGCAATTAAGGGGTTAATATTAAGTATATAATTATGTTCGTAACATGACAAACCCAATCTAAATCCAATAGGTCAAGGAATAATAGAACAGAATAAGATTTATATTCGTTAAATGGAATTGATATAATGAGTATGTATATACTGAACTTCTATAGTCCTAATGTCCAAAGCAATGCAATATCAAACTCAGACATAGCACTATGATTTGGAGGGGAGGAGGGGGAGGTAAACAGGGTTTCAATGCTCCAACCTTCCCTTTGCTTTGCTTATTTTACTGAGATAAGAAAGAAGAGAAAATGCAGTTAATGTTTTTCTTTTTTTTGCGAAAACTAAAATAAATTTCAAAATATATAAATTCCCCAAATAATGATCCCCTTACTAAGCACCTTTTCAGAAATTGAAAAATACTGAAAAAAAATCACTCAAAAAATGTAAAATATTGTAAATTCAAATGATATATGTAAACATTTCCTCCTTGTTTTATTATGTATTTTTGTGACCATGTGTTTCATGAATTAAGTGAAGATCAAAATTCAAAAGATAATTTATGTGTATCTGAAAAGGTATCAATGCAAACTTGATAAATTCATCAGGGTTTATTTTTAACATAACACTAGGAAACAGCAGGATAATTATTGGTGATGGATTCACAAATTGGAATCACGACCAAGTTTTCACGGGTATTACCCGCGATATTTCTATTAATCCTCTCGAGGAAATTGTTCTTTAACTGTGATTTGAGTTTCATACCTAATTTTGTGGAGATATATATATAACCTGATTTTATGATAATTTGAGTGCTATTTACACCCTGGCAATGGGTGTGTTAGACTTAGTCATAGTCTTTAGAAGTTGAATCCTTATGCAATCATTCAGACAAGTTGATAGAATTACTGTTCGGAAAAATTAGGTAAAAAAGCAGTTTGAAGAGGACTGCTTAGCAACTTAGGAAAGATCTAACAGGTGATCTATCATCGGATCAGAGATAAGTGTTTATTTGATTATCTTATAAGCTTAAAAGGTAAGAAAGTAATTACGATTGCTCCCATGGCTTATAAAACTTTAGTTAATCATAAGTTGGTCATTCAAAAATAAAAAGTAATTATTTTCATAATAATGTCGGTTTTTTCAGTGCGTCGTACACGTGCAACCTTGGGGTTGCGACATAGTGAATAGTAACTGTTCTAGCACTTCTGCCACCAAACTTCCACATTATATACCAATGCGAGGATTTTTGAGGCTATGTACAGACATCAGCCTTTCTACTAGTAAAGTGAATTTGAATTCTGGAAGCAGCTTACTTGGTGATTGCAATGATTTTAGATATAAAGCATATATTTCCTGGTAGAGATTTTCAAACTTATGTTGTTAGAAAAAGCGGAGTGATTCATAAAGGGATTCAAAACTGTGCAAGATCTGATCACTTTTGCCGTGCAGAGTGTAAAATATACATGATAAAAGAAAAAAATAGTTTACCATATGATAAAGCATTTTGACATTTCATACGCGCAGGGGTTGTCTTTAAAACTGACCTCGCTTTCTAGAATATGTATAAAAAGTAAAACATTGAAAAATATTATCATTCTTCTTTGAAAAATTAAGTACAATGAATTCGAAGTATTATATTTTATGTTTATTTATTTTAAGTTAAAATACTTTCTTCTTGGAAGAAACTTAATGTATGATTTTCAAAAAGAAAAAAAAAAACGTATTTGAGAATTCTGTTACTTTTATCCTCTATTCTATTTTCTTCTATTCACATGTGATATGTGCTTTGCTTGATGTTGAAGGTTTTCCCCATAGAAAATGTTTTCCAGGCATACGTTAATAAAAATTGCAATTTTTTTCTTTCAAATAGCAATATAACATCTGGATTAGAGCTGACTCGAGCTAATAGAAGCTACGCCACTAAGGAGGATATAAAAATTTTAGATGAGCCATAAAAATATGCGGTCAGGGTGGCTTTATTATAAAAGAGCATGAGAAAAATTCTAGTTGTAAAAAGTAATCCGCAAGGATTCACTAAGTACTGCTTGTTTTTATTCAGAAGTCAGCAGTTTTATCTCTTTAAGTATTCTATTTTTATGTCATAAAGTTCAATACCCATAAATTTTCAAACAAATTGTGAAGAAGAAAAATTTAACTTCCATTTTATGGTAGTCTTAAAAGTTAAAAGTCTGTTGTTTGTTAGGTGGAATAAAATCGTTTTTACAATAAAAGGTATACTGTGAGAGAGAATCACTGATAAAATAGCTAGAAAAGAATTTTTAAATGACTGCGTATTCTTCCCCTCGTATCATCCGATTTGCTTTATTGAATTAATCATCTTTTCAATTGAAAAAGTTTTTGATCATGCCGGTTATATAAAACTGAGAAGAAAAAGATCTGATTTCTATTATAAACTTACGTCGCTTATTTAGTTTTTTGAAGATCCAAGTAAAAATAGATGCGTTTTGATTGATTATTTATAGGCGGTTATGACTACGCAATTTATTTTGATAAAAAACTTCAGTATGTGAAAAGCAAAAGAACTATTTAATTTTTAAGATTTATCTGTATTTTTTGAATTTCTGTTGCCCTGTTTCTTACAAAAATTAATATCCTCTATTTTATGTTTGTTATAAAATAATATCCTCCATACATGTTTTGCAAAAATAATATCCTCCATACATCTTTTTATAAAAATTAATATCCTATATTTTCATATTTTTATAACGAAATATTATCTTATATATGCATGTAGTGTTTTGAAAATTTAATATATAACGTCTTTATTGCTTTCTTTTAAAAGCTGCGCTTACGATCTTCACCCAATTATGTAATTTAATTAACAAATTTATATTTTTGTAAAAAACGAAAACAACAACATATGATTTAAAGTTTTTTTCTTCTAAAAATAGGTACTTATGAAATTTGAAGGAACAGCTTGAAGACTACAATTCAAAGCTCAAGGCACATAATAAATAATGTTTCAGTGAGATTTTTTATACTTGATAAAATACACAATGTTTTTTCTTATTTATGTTTCTATATAATTAGAAATCTATCACAAAAGTTATTTAAAAGTTCATAAATTTATAGTGTTTTTCTTAAATATCTTAGCCTTAATGAAGAAAAAGAATGCCTCTAGGTTAAAGACTTTATACTAGTAAAAGTAGAACATACCTCATCAATCATACATATTTCTGCCTTTGTGGCGCAAAAAGAGAGGTTTAGCAAAATTCTCCTTTCAGTTAAAGGGGACGATGGACCATTAAAACTAATTTCTTAAAATTATTAGCTTAATTAGCTGAAAATGGAATCAGTTTAGAAGATTATTATATTTCAGAATTTAAATATATTTTTTTAAAAAAACTATTATAAACTGACTTTTTTTTTTAAAAAAAAAATAATTCATTAAACTATTTTTAAAAATGCTCCTTACACTTTAGTTTTTGAGATATGTACACAATTTTTGTTTTATGTATAGATGAACTACAACAAAATATATCTGTGCATGGATTTTAAATACAGAATAAAATTTGATGAAAAAAAGATAACTTTTCTATACTATAGAAAATATTTCACCAATTATCTCTCAACCATTAAAGGTATTCAAAACAACTCGAAATAAGACCCGTAAAGTATTTTAGAAAACGAATGCACAGATTTGTGAATTATATCTTCTTTTTATAAGTCGTGAAAGTTTAAAGAAATATGGCGTAACTTGAAACGCAAGAGGCATTTTACGTAACAATTAAAAAAGGAAAATATACCAACTAGAAACGTGCATTTTATACATTTATTTGAGTAAAATAAAGAAAAATAGTTCAGTAATTATTAATCAAAAGACAAAATTCTTTGACCGAATTATTCTATGAAATATAAGGAATATTATTAGTACAGAAAATCACAATCATAATTTTGACCTAAATTTGACGTGTGAAGGTCCACCATCTTCTTAATGGGAAGTAAAACCTATTACATACACTGCTCTAGATTCAGGTACTCATTTGGTATGAAACTTCTATTAACGTCATACTATAAGGCAACGCGAGAGCTAGTGGTCAAAACAGCAATGATTTTGAGCCTCATCCGAAGTGACAAGGACGACACCTTACAATGGCACCACCCTCTCTTAACTACCCTGCACCCAGCAGCAACATCAACGTGAGGGACATTTAGGCTCAGACAAGAATTTAAAGGTATCCGACTACGTTCCGGAACCGTGATTTTAAAAGGCTCATAAATGGATAAAATTCTCATGATGTTGAGTGTCACTTAGATTAGGGATATATGTACAAAATTGTTTTTAAGGACATTATGACAAAAAAATATTTAAATACAATACATTGGCCAAAAAGTTAACTTAGAATAACCTTTTTTCAAACGTTCTCCTTTTATATATATATATATATATATATAAAAAATGTTTCTATAATATATAATATTTTATTATTGTGTGTGCGTATATAAAGTAAAGGCTTCTCCGAGAACCGACTACGGTTTTGAAAATTCATATTATTTTCAGGTTACAACCATTTGAAATAATTATCGGCGTTTTTCTTAAAATTTCACCCTTCTGTTGTTGTAAAACATTGATAAAACCCACTTCTAAGTTATATATTACGAAAATTCTAGTTGAGCCTCTGTAGAGAGGTCTGAGCTATATACAGGCAAAATATTATTATAATAAAGCGTTTTCACAAAGAGCGTTTGAAAAAAGGTTATTCTAAGTTAATTTTCTGCAAAATATTGTATTTAAATAATGTTTTGTCAAAATAATTAGCTAAAACGATTTTTATACTTGTATTCTAGTCAAAGTGGCGTATGTATAGAAAATTATCCATTTATACGCTTTTGAAAAATCACGGTTCGAACATGTAGGATACCTTAAGAACTGTTGGGAAATCTGGTTTCGAGTTTGAAGGAATGGTGCAAAGCAACCATTGTATTAAGGTTAGGGTGTATCAATATTTAAGAACATCTGTATTTATCCTCTTGGAACGACAATCATGTGTCCTTTTTTTTTGTTTGTTTGATTCCGTACTATATGCATTGTATTCCTTTTGCTGTCGCTTTCGTCATTGTTTAGTACAAAATACTGATTCTCTTTTCACAGGCTTCTTGTCTCAGATGGTTACTCGTGGTGTTATAACAAAAAGTATTTGCGTAAGTGTGCATATACCAGAGTAAATTTCTTTTTTTATACGTAATATTTTCACACATTACATAAATATATACATTTCATTAATCAATAGTATATATAGCGTTTTAATTACTAATTAAGTACTACTGAATATACCTTTTAATTTGTTAATAATTTATCTGCATTAACGAATTTTTAGAAAAGTAAATTATAAATTTTTTCTTGAATTTATTAGATAATTTATATTACTTTAAATACATAAGCACATAAAATTTTATGAAATATAATACTTTACATTTCATATTACCTGTGAAATGCAATATTAGAATTTTACGCCGGTTCAATGAAA
Source organism: Trichonephila inaurata madagascariensis (assembly GCA_019973955.1). Taxonomy (NCBI): domain Eukaryota; kingdom Metazoa; phylum Arthropoda; class Arachnida; order Araneae; family Nephilidae; genus Trichonephila; species Trichonephila inaurata. The sequence continues at coordinate 16,470 of BMAV01011038.1, forward strand.
ATATTTAACATCAAATATCGATTACAATTTAAACGGTAAATGAATATGTAATACCGTGATTATAGTCGAAATAAAACTATATTTAAAAAACTTTCATTACTTTGAAAGTTTTTAATAAGCTAATACCATGCGATTTCAAAAAATAGGGAAAAAAAGATATGTGCTATTTTTATTTTATTTTTTTGTACTCAAGAGAAACTGCTGATAATTGTGTGGGTAGGAATGGACGATTTCTGTTGTTGGTTTCGAAAAATTTAAAGTGTTCCCCAAAATTTTCTAGGAATCGTTAACAAGTCTTAAAGTAATAAATTACAGGTTGCTAAATCTATTTATGGTGATGTCCTATTAATTATTACTTCAGGATTTCAGCTGCACAATTTAACTGTCAGAGACAAATCGGTCTAACTTAATGCAAAATAGATGTTTTGTAGAAAGTTGGTGACATGATTGAAGTCACATTAGAAGGGAAAAATTGGAATACTAGTCTGTTTGGGACTAGGAAACAATTAGCTTGAGCTCCTAATTACAAGATTGGCTAAGGTAAATTCCCTTTCGTTTTTAAAATTAGTTTTTCAATCAGTTTTGAGAACATTATTTCTTTCTAAAATTATTGCAGGAAGCTCATATTAAGGTAATTAATATATTCATTCTCCAAATTCTAGTCAATAAAGGTTTGTATATTGTAATACATATTCAGTCACCAAAATTAGAATCATATAGAAGATTTACTGAAAGATTTTTGTTGTTCTTGCGGACATTAAAATGACAATCAATTACAGAAGAAATTAAATAAAAGACTTTTTTATATAAGGATTGTGACATTTGAAGCGTTTTTAAAACATTTTTGAATTAACTAACAAAGAGAGAGAAAGAATTTTTATTCCTTGTTGAAATTCACCAATTTCAATATCTTGGTGATGCAAAGTTTTTAAACTACCTTTTTAACATAGGTATTATTCTTGCAAAAAGTTTTGGAAAGTTTTTGCGTTACCTTTCCTCAGGTAGCTTGAAGCAGAAATCACGCTGATCATTTAGGTTCCCGGGGAATTGAATACCGTTGTGGTGTTGTCATTTAATTGAGCTCGAAAGGAAAACAAACTGTTCACGATAAGTCACTTTTATTAATCTAATGTTAAATCTGATTACGCGATGTGTTGATAAGGCATTTAATCAGTATGAAATAATGGGTACTATCTTTAAAGTGAGATGAAACCTCAAATCTCACCCCCGAAAATCTTCTAATAACTAATCAACTATAATTCTAGATGATAATTCAGGGACGAGCAATTTACAATTCAGACAGAACCAGCTTGAGAATATTTTGTCGCAACCTATATTTTCTGTTTACTGACTATTTGCCATTCTAATTAGTAGTGGCTTGGCGGAGTGGATTATTTTATCTGCGGAAGTGCCAATTTTGCTAAATAGAAAAAGCGGTTTGAGAGTATGGGCCTCGTGGATAGCCCATTACAACTTAATATTTAAAAAACATACTATTAATTGATATACAACCTCTGACAATAAGGTTTGGTGAATAATCCTGTAACATTAACATAGATGAAATATTAACGAAGATTACCTTACTGTCCTTTGAAAGAAGTCACCTCAGAAAAAAAGCTAAATACCCTTTATACATGTCCCAGAAACTTTGTAAAGTCTTCTTTTAGGATAGTGTTCAAACATAATAAGTTTTTTGGATTTCAGGAATCTCGTGAAATCTCTTTTCCTTTCAAAAGCGAATTTTAGTGTAGGGGCAGGAAGAAGTCTAAGCAATTGAGATATCGAGGGTATGGTGGATGTTCAATTTGCAGGCCTTTTTGCCAGGAATAAGTTGACAATGTTGTCTGTGTGAGGTCGAGGTGTCGTGAACAAAGCCATGAACCTTGTTGTGCGTACTTCAGGGTCAGTAGCCTGTATAGACGTTTCGAAACGGGTAAAAATTCCATTGTACTTTGCAGCATTCATCGTCGTTCCTCGGTGCCTTATGAATAATTGTGACTATCAAAAAGGTGACGCGAGTATCCTTTTTGATACGTGATTCTGCTCGACTTTTTCCGAAGTGGTTACGCAGTAGATGGAATTTCATATTTTTGCCGTTTTGTTTCGGGTCTCACCGCAAAACAATATCCTCAATGACAATGAAGTTCAAGAAATTTGCTGTTGCATCCACCATGCGACAAAAAGCCTGTAGGCACTTTAAACGTGCTTGTTTCTGATCGTCAGTCACGTGATGTTACACAAAACGACAACACGTGTTTCTCATCATAAGTTCTGGGAAGCGATTTGTTGCATGGATTCACATTCACTATTAATTTGCAGTTCATCACTTATCATGTGCACAGTTAATTGACGATTTTTTCGTGATTAATTACCTCCACTGCTCCAACTTTTCTTCACTGACGAAGTCACCTGTCTTTCATATAGGAGTTGAGCGAAACTTACTTTCCATCCTTCTCGAAAACGGAAGAATCCACTTGTACACTGGCTTTATGTATAATGCTTTATGTTCGTAATCCAGTAGCAACAACTCATGCGTTTCTTTCAGTGTCTTGACAACGTAGCAAAAGCTAATTTGATCTTTTGTTCATTTCCATTTTCCTTTTCTCATTTCAAGAACCATCGCACTAAACAAGCACTTAGTAAGACAAATCTTACGCCAAAACACAAACGACGTCCAAATGAACAATTGTGGGGGCAATGGTCAACACTATACGCTACGCATATTGCAACGTTTTGTTTCGACAATGTTATCCGAATCAGCCGTTTGGAAGCTTCATTCATCGATTTTTATTTTAAGAGGTTACAGCCCATAATAGGTAAAACAATTAGACGTATAATTACAAAATTCTCATTCCCTCTCAATATCAGACAACATCAACTTAGTTGGGACCTATAATGTTTTATTTCTCGGTGGTACAGTTCTAATATTAATTCTCCAGAGTTCAAATTAAATTCTTTGAATAGAACACACGGAAAAGTCAAGATGATTCTGGCATGACTTTCCATTCCACTAAGAATGGCAATAAGTGACAAAAAGATGCAGATAGTTTTCTGCAGCCCCTAGCAAGCAAGTCATCACTTCGCAACACATAAAATTGAGGATTCATTACTATGATAAGTATAAATCTGTTTTGTTGCAATGCTCACAAATTTTACATATTGGAATTGTGATTAGTAATTTTAATTTTAAATTTTCATTCAGTTTGATAATTAAGAATAAAAATTTGGAGATCATGAAATCCAATAAAAGATGACTTAATTTAGTTCAAGGCTAATACCTGGTTTCATTCCGAGGGAACACTTAAACTTTATCACATTTAAATTATGTGTTCTGCAAAACGCACACACAGATTCTTTGAAACCATTTAAGATTTCGTGGGATTTCAAATTGAGGTTTAATGAAAACGCAGAGTTTTAAGACCTTCACATATGGAAAAGATAAAACAATCTTATATGATCTAACACTCCATATTCTTAGCTATATCTGAATACTAAACTATCTCTATTTTAAGACATTCATTCACAAATATTGGTCACGTGAGATTCGTATATCATCAGTATAGTCTTAGTTACACAATTTTAAGCCAATTTACCCAATTAGCATTTTATGTAAAAAACACATACACAAAAATACACACATATGTATATATACATTTCTAACATGAGTTGATCTCTAAATTTATTTATTCTATTTATCATGTGTTAAATATTTTTGTATGTACAAGTTTAAAAATTAAAATAATATGTATGATATACAAAGGGGCATAAGGAAATCCTAATAACCCGAAAAAATTGCGAACGGAGAAAGCTGTAGTTACATAAATTAAGCCCCGGTGTGAAATGGTGAGCTAAACCGTTTTTTTCATTTTACGTCAAGGAATGGACGGTATGGGCCATTCCTACGATCAGCTCAATATAAACCAGCCTTTGCACTAAAGTTTTCAGAAGGAAAGTTAAAACATGTGTTGGCCGGGGAAGCGCTAAAACTGTCAGGTGAACAAAATTCTACAGCCTCTCCATTAAGATACAGAGTGCAGTCTGGAGTGTCTTTCATGCCGATTCGGTGTAGGTGTTGCTGAAAGAAAGTCATGAACGTTGAAAATCTAAAACAGCAGAAAGCCCTTCCGGGAGCAGTGCAACGAAGCTCATTTCGGGCCCTGGGCGCAGAAAGATCTACATGCCCTTTAGCAATGGAGGATCAAAATTTATAACAGGTGATCTGGTTGTCCAGATTATCGAGCCCTTTGTGGCCTCTCCGGGTGGACACCCGCCCCAAGCGCCCAGTGGATAAACTGGCATTGCTAGGAGGAAGACCCATTGAGACTGGACTATGGAGCAGGATCACGGAATACTTCCCCTAGCATCATTCTCTTGAATTCGGCGAATGTATTTTACCACGGATATAGAAATGTTTGAAGAAGATCTGTCTGCAAGACAAGCTACCAGAAGGCTGTGTGAGGAATTGAAAGCCATTTTAGCCCAGAGTGTCGGCCTTTTCATTGCCTGGGATGCCGCAATGGCTATGGATGCACTGAAATAAAATAATCCAGTCAGCACCTCTGAGTTCATCAATTTTTCTCTCACCTTCTCTACCTTTATTGAGTCATTATTGAGTGACTAAACCTGACCTAATGCGAACGACAGTATCGCTCTTAGTTGCAAAATTTCGAAGATGGACATTGCATATAAAAAACGTAAAGTGATAGAGCAAAATGTCCAGTTAGAATGTTTTAGACAGTCACTTAATTATTGTGAGAAATGGCATTAAAAATAATTTGAGCTGACATTTCGTAAAAGGATTCATAAAGACATGTCCACCTAGAGATGGGATTAAAGCATGTTATAGATAAAAAATATCATTTTCGAATTATTAACTTAACAGATACTTTAAATGTGACAAACATATTTCTTTTGTCAAATAGAGGTCCGCTAAGTATGGTTTTTGCGGAAAAAAGATTCCCCAAAAGGTAAATTTAAGGGGATCGAGTTAAAAAATGTCCTTTAATTATTAGATCTACAGATTTGAAATCCAGGTAAAATGTTTCTTTTGTCTTTTATTGAGTAAGAGATTCAGAAATAATGGATTTATCTGAAAATCGACACGCTAGATGACGCTTTATGCATAATAAAATTTCGGTATAATTATTAGAGACTGTAGGCTTGATACTTGTCAAGAGGCATACTTTTCTTAAGCAGATATTCATTATACGACGGGTTTGTAGAAATCAGCTCTCAAGTGTGGTTCCTGGTTTTGGGAAAAATTCCTATTTTTAAGTCATTTTGATCAACAGGCGTGTTCCTTGCATCAGAAATCCCACTAAAGCGGGTTTTTGCACGTTGACTTCAAGAAGGGTTGAGAGGCTTTAGAGACAAAATTTCTAGTTTAATCTGTTAGACCTACAGACATGAAATTAGACAAGCATGTGTGTTTTGCTGAAATAAAGATCTGCTAAAAATTAGTTTAGCTCAAATCGGCTCCCAAAGGTATTTTTCGCAGTCATGGAGATCATACAGCTAAAACAAGATTTCCCGTTAGTGAACCTTTTCAGACTGGTATACTAGAGCAGCAGTACTTTTCCAGCCGGGCGCATACATATGACAACTTTTCTCGCGGGCCGCGACATGAGGATGTTAACGGGGCGGACTCTATAAGATCAAAAGACATTAAAAATGCAGGAATTAGTCAAAATATTAAGTTTTGGATTTCATTTTAAAACTATATTTGCTTCCATCAAATTCAACTCTCAGAAATGGGTGCCTTTTTTTACCCTGTTATGGGGTCATTTCAATTTCTTTTTGTCAATGATCTCAAATCCCCCACCCCAAATATTTAGCTGCTGAAAAAAGGGAGGAAATGAAAGATTTGTGCTTAGCGGTATAGTGACGAGCAAAAATTACATATTTTAAATATAATATTTTTCATAACAAATTCGGCAAGTTGTTGATCCATGTTTGTTTTTCTACAGTAGTCGAGATCTCCATCGTCTTGAAATAACAAATATGTTTGATATCTTTCGCTTGGAATGCATAAGGAGTTAATTAAAAATTAGTTTCATCTATAAAATAGTCGACATTTTACTGTTGTTGTTAACACGAACCATTACAATTACAAAAGATAAAAAGCTATCCACAATTCTTACCAGTACCACATCAATAGCAGGAAATCGATATATAAGAATTGCTTGATTGATAGAATTTCTAGCTAAATTTTTAATACAGTGTTCTTAAATAATTGAATTTGATAGTGAAAGGGGCATGACCTATTTCAGAAGATCCAGCGGGCTGCATGCGGTCCGCGGGCCACAGGTTAGTACCGCTGTACTAGAGGGTTTCTTATTTTCTTTACTAAAAGTATTTTATATTCTAGGAATTACTTAAATTATTAATAGCAAGATATATTGTATAAATGATAATCAGTTTTTTTTAAAAATTTTTCCAACAGTGTTGGTTAATAACTAATAAAACAAATTAAAATTCTCATGTAATGGAGACTTATAACGTCATAAGCGGGTTTTGCATTAGCAATGCAAGTAGTTTCTAAAAAAGAAAGAAGAAATATTTTAATTACGCTTTCGGAATTTTGTAATGTTTTTATTTCTAGTACCATGATGTTATTCCAGTAGTTTTTGTTTGTAATTGGTGGATCAATATTCAAAACTTACGTTTTTCGAAAACCAGAAAAAAAATCGCTTTAGGGTATTACGGATCTTTTAAGAAATTATCTATCTTTTTGTTGTTTTAACATTCCTTTGCCTTAAGTTTTCTATAGCTTGCTCAAAGCCGCATGTGTCTTTTCTAAACTTTGTTTCACAAGGAAATAAAAAATACATCAGAAAATAAGCTCTTTCTAATATTTTTATGAGCACAATTAAACAAAAGGGGTTTTCATTATACAGCGTTAACTACTTTTTCCTCGATATATTAGATAAACACATTTTATGTGTTTTTGCGAAATGACGAAAAGGAAAGGAGGTTTTATTAAATATATATTTTCTCTACTGCACATTAATTTTCCTAAAAATATAAATTAAATTTAGAATAAATTGTAAGAGTTTTTGTTCACTGACTTCCGTCATATTTGTCTAATTGTAGTAATGCATTTAGTTTCTAACTTTAGTTTGCGATGAATAGTAAAATATTTTTTAATTAATTTAAAAGCACATTTAATTTATTGAAAGTATTATGCAAATTTTTAATAAAATGTTCGAAAACTTTATGTCATATTAAGCATATATTTTCCTTCACAAAAATATTTTTATTTTTGTTTATTTCAGAAGATTTTGTGAAGGCTAATATATGTAATTAGTTTGAATAAAAACTTGTATTTAATTCATTTACTTACAATAATATCTTAACGCAAACTATTGATTGTATGATTGTAAGTGGAATAATAATTTTATGATGAGTATTTTTGTTTTGTAACTAAAACAAGGGAAGTTTTTGTATTGTGCTTTAAAAGTTGAAAAGAATGTTGTCAACTTGCTGATTTTTCAATTTAAATCTTGATACCTAAATCCACGAAAAACTGTTTTGTATAAAAATTTTCAACTTAATAAATGTATTGTTATTAATTTTTTCAGCCTAATTAAGAAGAAAAGATATTTTTATATATTTTTAAAAAATTAGAAACATAAAATAAATAAAATAATTAATCTATATCGTAAATTATCAACAAAGAACAAAAGTAGAAATAACTGCATGAAAACAGTAAATACGTAACAACATATTATTTGTGTTAAGAAGAAGATTTCATAAATTGAAAATATTAATAAATTTAAGTATATTTTATAACTATTTATGTTGCATGGAAAGCTTTTAGGGAATAGTTTAAATATGAAATATTAGTAGAAATTGTTACCTTTTTTAACTTTTTAGTGTCACTCGTGTTTAAAAATACTTTGAAAAGAATATGGTCATAATTGAGTCTGAGGTTACAATAAGTTATGTAAAGAAAATACTATATTTATATATTTTCTTAAAATTTATTCTTTTACTGAAACTTTGTACTATTTCTCCTTACCATTAATTTTGGACAAAATTTAACTGTTCAAATAATGTGTCTTCTGTCGTCAGAAGCATATATGATGTTAATGTAAGAAGTTTTCTAATAAATTTATTATTTTATTTAAATCCACACTTTTGCCAAATTTATCCTTCCATTAATTGGATTAGAAATATCAATTGGAATAATTAAATTTGGATATTTACTAAGTTTAAACTAAGTACAAGCTTACAAGTAAATTTTAACATTCAAGTAAATGTTTGGTGATTACTATAATCTGAAATTCACTGCGTGTGCTAAAACAAAGTTTTACCTTGATATTTAACTGTTAAACTACGTTTTGCTCTGATTAGAGAACTTATTTGATGTGATATTGTTTCAATACGATTTTGTATGACTTAACACTTATTTTGTTTCAGATTTGTAGTAGTTTTTTTTCCAAGACAGCTCACTGTTAAATAAACGAATTATATAGCTGTCTTAGCATAACTCAGTATTTTCAGTTCTGAGAAGATGCGGGATTCGTGGGTGAACAATCCGCGAACGAGAATGAATGCGTATGTCCCTGAGCTTTGTGCTTGTTGGATCATAGCATTGTCGTTCAAGATTATCCAGTTTCTTCGAGGGGAAAATGCTTTGATGGAATAGCTATTAAGCACGTTACCATTTATCTACGGCTTAAATGTAAGAAATTCATTACTGATTTTAATTTATCCCAGATTCTAACAAGACATGGAAATTTTAAGAGCTATTTGTCTAGGTTTAATATAATTGGTAGTGATATTTGTTCTTGTGGTCAGGATGCTGAAACTGTGGAACATGTATCGTTGTATTGTAAACTTTATTTTTGTAAAATAGAACATATTTTAAAAAGGAGTTGAAACGTTTAAATATATCCGGGCCACCTATTTTTCTTTGTTGATCAAATGTACTCGAAGCCTAAATGTCTTAAGAAAATTTGTTTACTGTACAGATTTTTAAAGTTTTATATTGGTACCTCCCCTTATTTATATTTGTGTTTTTCCTCCCTTCCTTTTATTTTATATTTTGTCTTAAATGTTTTTCTTTTTCAAATTATTTATTTTAAATGATACAATTGTCTTACGTCTGTAAGCCTCATGTTATGCAATGTGGAGCATTATGAGTTTTGCAAATAAAAAAATAAAAGGCTTTTGCTGTCGATTAATAATCTCCTTCCTGAAGTTTAACAGGACCTGCTGGACTTAATAGCCACTGAACCTGGCTTCACGTGACTTCTGGCTTTTGCCAAAAATGAAAATATCATTGAAAGAATTCTGTTTTCAGAGAAGGGCTGAGATTAAGGTAGTTGTATGAACACCCTTCCAAAAAATCCTTCCACAAGTATTTTCGACTGTGGAAGGAATACTGAGGTAAATGTGTGAAGGTAATGAGGTAATTTGAATTTGATTAGGATCCTAATTCCATAAATTAATTAATATATTTTTACGGCCAAAGTTCGAATACATTTTGCACATACCGTGTACACTATAAATCCATATTATCTTTCTAGGAAAAATACATTATCCTGTTGATAACTGTGTCAAAAAAATAATACTCTAAATGAAGCGAAATTAGAGTATTCTAAAATTCAATATCTTTAAAACAACATATACGTTGTTATTTAATGAACAGGTGGTTTTATTTTGAACCACATTTCTCATTGATACATCTAACAGTTGTATATATTTTCTCATTTCGGTAGAAGTAAGTTGAGTATTCACATTTTTTGATTCTTGCTTTAATAAAAGATTCTTGTAGGATTTAAAAAATTAATAAATGCAAATTTTGCTCGTCTGATTCTATGCTTATAAAACTTTCCAGCATTTCTGTTTTGTGGTAACTCTTTTATAAAAAATATCTTCACTAATTAAATTATGTTAAAATGTTATATATGTTTTCGTTCCGTGGATATTGTTTATACTATAAGCACAGAAGGTTAAAACAAATTCATTAGAAGGATTACCTCTATTTTTACAAGTCCTATGCCTCTATAACGAAGGAGTTATTTTATTTAATGAACATATTTTAAGAAATTGAATAACTGTTTCCTGAATAGAAGAAAATGTATTTTACACACACACACACACACACATATATATATATATGTTCTAAGTAAAATATATTTTAACTATCATGATATAAGATAAGAAATAGACATAAAGTAATGCAAAACAGTTTTTGTTTTTTAAACCTATTTCCTTGCGGTATTAAAATAGTAATAAATAAGCAAGTGAAAAAAAAACCCCCGCTTTTAATTTCCTCATGTTGCGGAAATATATTCCTCTCAAAATGAAATATCCTCTTTGAGAGAGAGATTAAATTTAATTTCGCTTAAGATATGTTGGATTTTCAAAATAAATACTAAAACAGGAAATTAATAAACGCTAATGTGTATGTAGTTGAAGTTTGTTTGAAGATAAAACAGTTGCAAAATTGTTTTAAGAGATGGAAAACGAAAGTTATTTTTTATCACTTACATTTCCTTGGTAGAAAATGGCTTTTAGTAATATATTTCTTATTACTTTTAAAATGTAATTTTAAATGTAAGTGATATAACATTCTTCTTTTTGTTTTTCATACATAGCGTATGCTGTTTTTCTTTCAACCTTTTTACTGCCACCAGCGAATATATATATATACGTCTCGCTCAAACAGTGCGCTGAGTGTCCCTGGCGTATATATACGTTTTACCAAAATACGATTCTTTCCTTTGCCCTGCTATCAGTAAAACTATTTTGAAGGCTATGGAATGAAGAGTAAAATGACCTTGACAGTGTTTGGGAAGGACTCACATCAGAGAAAAATTTGCTTATTTTTGTGCTTTTTCTTTCTCCCAACACATGGCATACTAGCGGCTGTGTGAAAAACGATGGCATTGGGGAAGAAATCACACAACTTTTACCGGCAATTAAGGGGTTAATATTAAGTATATAATTATGTTCGTAACATGATAAACACAATCTAAATCCAATAGGTCAAGGAATAATAGAACAGAATAAGATTTATATTCGTTAAATGGAAATGATATAATGAGTATGTATATACTGAACTTCTATAGTCCTAATGTCCAAAGCAATGCAATATCAAACCCAGACTTAGCACTATGATTTGGAGGGGAGGAGGGGGAGGTAAACAGGGTTTCAATGCTCCAACCTTCCCTTTGCTTTGCTTATTTTACTGAGATAAGAAAGAAGAGAAAATGCAGTTAATGTTTTTCTTTTTTTTGCGAAAACTAAAATAAATTTCAAAATATATAAATTCCCCAAATAATGATCCCCTTACTAAGCACCTTTTCAGAAATTGAAAAATACTGAAAAAAAATCACTCAAAAAATGTAAAATATTGTAAATTCAAATGATATATGTAAACATTTCCTCCTTGTTTTATTATGTATTTTTGTGACCATGTGTTTCATGAATTAAGTGAAGATCAAAATTCAAAGATAATTTATGTGTATCTGAAAGGTATCAATGCAAACTTGATAAATTCATCAGGGTTTATTTTTAACATAACACTAGGAAACAGCAGGATAATTATTGGTGATGGATTCACAAATTGGAATCACGACCAAGTTTTCACGGGTATTACCCGCGATATTTCTATTAATCCTCTCGAGGAAATTGTTCTTTAACTGTGATTTGAGTTTCATACCTAATTTTGTGGAGATATATATATAACCTGATTTTATGATAATTTGAGTGCTATTTACACCCTGGCAATGGGTGTGTTAGACTTAGTCACTAGTCTTTAGAAGTTAGTCCTTATGCAATCATTCAGACAAGTTGATAGAATTACTGTTCGGAAAAATTAGGTAAAAAAGCAGTTTGAAGAGGACTGCTTAGCAACTTAGGAAAGATCTAACAGGTGATCTATCATCGGATCAGAGATAAGTGTTTATTTGATTATCTTATAAGCTTAAAAGGTAAGAAAGTAATTACGATTGCTCCCATGGCTTATAAAACTTTTAGTTAATCATAAGTTGGTCATTCAAAAAATAAAAAGTAATTATTTTTCATAATAATGTCGGTTTTCAGTGCGTCGTACACGTGCAACCTTGGGGTTGCGACGCAGTGAATAGTAACTGTTCTAGCACTTCTGCCACCAAACTTCCACATTATATACCAATGCGAGGATTTTTGAGGCTATGTACAGACATCAGCCTTTCTACTAGTAAAGTGAATTTGAATTCTGGAAGCAGCTTACTTGGTGATTGCAATGATTTTAGATATAAAGCATATATTTCCTGGTAGAGATTTTCAAACTTATGTTGTTAGAAAAAGCGGAGTGATTCATAAAGGGATTCAAAACTGTGCAAGATCTGATCACTTTTGCCGTGCAGAGTGTAAAATATACATGATAAAAGAAAAAAATAGTTTACCATATGATAAAGCATTTTGACATTTCATACGCGCAGGGGTTGTCTTTAAAACTGACCTCGCTTTCTAGAATATGTATAAAAAGTAAAACATTGAAAAATATTATCATTCTTCTTTGAAAAATTAAGTACAATGAATTCGAAGTATTATATTTTATGTTTATTTATTTTAAGTTAAAATACTTTCTTCTTGGAAGAAACTTAATGTATGATTTTCAAAAAGAAAAAAAAAAACGTATTTGAGAATTCTGTTACTTTTATCCTCTATTCTATTTTCTTCTATTCACATGTGATATGTGCTTTGCTTGATGTTGAAGGTTTTCCCCATAGAAAATGTTTTCCAGGCATACGTTAATAAAAATTGCAATTTTTTTCTTTCAAATAGCAATATAACATCTGGATTAGAGCTGACTCGAGCTAATAGAAGCTACGCCACTAAGGAGGATATAAAAATTTTAGATGAGCCATAAAAATATGCGGTCAGGGTGGCTTTATTATAAAAGAGCATGAGAAAAATTCTAGTTGTAAAAAGTAATCCGCAAGGATTCACTAAGTACTGCTTGTTTTTATTCAGAAGTCAGCAGTTTTATCTCTTTAAGTATTCTATTTTTATGTCATAAAGTTCAATACCCATAAATTTTCAAACAAATTGTGAAGAAGAAAAATTTAACTTCCATTTTATGGTAGTCTTAAAAGTTAAAAGTCTGTTGTTTGTTAGGTGGAATAAAATCGTTTTTACAATAAAAGGTATACTGTGAGAGAGAATCACTGATAAAATAGCTAGAAAAGAATTTTTAAATGACTGCGTATTCTTCCCCTCGTATCATCCGATTTGCTTTATTGAATTAATCATCTTTTCAATTGAAAAAGTTTTTGATCATGCCGGTTATATAAAACTGAGAAGAAAAAGATCTGATTTCTATTATAAACTTACGTCGCTTATTTAGTTTTTTGAAGATCCAAGTAAAAATAGATGCGTTTTGATTGATTATTTATAGGCGGTTATGACTACGCAATTTATTTTGATAAAAAACTTCAGTATGTGAAAAGCAAAAGAACTATTTAATTTTTAAAAGATTTATCTGTATTTTTGAATTTCTGTTGCCCTGTTTCTTACAAAATTAATATCCTCTATTTTATGTTTTGTTATAAAATAATATCCTCCATACATGTTTTGCAAAAATAATATCCTCCATACATCTTTTTATAAAAATTAATATCCTATATTTTCATATTTTTATAACGAAATATTATCTTATATATGCATGTAGTGTTTTGAAAATTTAATATATAACGTCTTTATTGCTTTCTTTTAAAAGCTGCGCTTACGATCTTCACCCAATTATGTAATTTAATTAACAAATTTATATTTTTGTAAAAAACGAAAACAACAACATATGATTTAAAGTTTTTTTCTTCTAAAAATAGGTACTTATGAAATTTGAAGGAACAGCTTGAAGACTACAATTCAAAGCTCAAGGCACATAATAAATAATGTTTCAGTGAGATTTTTTATACTTGATAAAATACACAATGTTTTTTCTTATTTATGTTTCTATATAATTAGAAATCTATCACAAAAAGTTATTTAAAAGTTCATAAATTTATAGTGTTTTTTCTTAAATATCTTAGCCTTAATGAAGAAAAAGAATGCCTCTAGGTTAAAGACTTTATACTCGTAAAAGTAAGAACATACCTCATCAATCATAGATATTTCTGCCTTTGTGGCGCAAAAAGAGACTGGCAAAATTCTCATTTCAGTTAAGGGACGATGGACCGTTAAAACTAATTTCTTAAATTATTAGCAATTAGCTGAAAATGGAATCAGTTTAGAAGATTATTATATTTCAGAATTTAAATATATTTTTTTAAAAAAACTATTATAAACTGACTTTTTTTTTAAAAAATAATTCAATTTCTTAAACTATTTTTAAAAATGCTCCTTGTACTTTAGTTTTTGAGATATGTACACAATTTTTGTTTTATGTATAGATGAACTACAACAAAATATATCTGTGCATGGATTTTAAATACAGAATAAAATTTGATGAAAAAAAGATAACTTTTCTATACTATAGAAAATATTTCACCAATTATCTCTCAACCGTAATTATTCAAAACAACTCGAAATAAGACCCGTAAAGTATTTTAGAAAACGAATGCACAGATTTGTGAATTATATCTTCTTTTATAAGTCGTGAAAGTTTAAAAGAAATATGGCGTAACTTGAAACGCAAGGAGCATTTTACGTAACAATTAAAAAGGAAAATATACCAACTAAGAAACGTGCATTTTATACATTTATTTGAGTAAAATAAAGAAAAATAGTTCAGTAATTATTAATCAAAAGACAAAATTCTTTGACCGAATTATTCTATGAAATATAAGGAATATTATTAGTACAGAAAATCACAATCATAATTTTGACCTAAATTTGACGTGTGAAGGTCCACCATCTTCTTAATGGGAAGTAAAACCTATTACATACACTGCTCTAGATTCAGGTACTCATTTGGTATGAAACTTCTATTAACGTCATACTATAAGGCAACGCGAGAGCTAGTGGTCAAAACAGCAATGATTTTGAGCCTCATCCGAAGTGACAAGGACGACACCTTACAATGGCACCACCCTCTCTTAACTACCCTGCACCCAGCAGCAACATCAACGTGAGGGACATTTAGGCTCAGACAAGAATTTAAAGGTATCCGACTACGTTCCGGAACCGTGATTTTAAAAGGCTCATAAATGGATAAAATTCTCATGATGTTGAGTGTCACTTAGATTAGGGATATATGTACAAAATTGTTTTTAAGGACATTATGACAAAAAAATATTTAAATACAATACATTGGCCAAAAAGTTAACTTAGAATAACCTTTTTTCAAACGTTCTCCTTTTATATATATATATATATATATATAAAAAATGTTTCTATAATATATAATATTTTATTATTGTGTGTGCGTATATAAAGTAAAGGCTTCTCCGAGAACCGACTACGGTTTTGAAAATTCATATTATTTTCAGGTTACAACCATTTGAAATAATTATCGGCGTTTTTCTTAAAATTTCACCCTTCTGTTGTTGTAAAACATTGATAAAACCCACTTCTAAGTTATATATTACGAAAATTCTAGTTGAGCCTCTGTAGAGAGGTCTGAGCTATATACAGGCAAAATATTATTATAATAAAGCGTTTTCACAAAGAGCGTTTGAAAAAAGGTTATTCTAAGTTAATTTTCTGCAAAATATTGTATTTAAATAATGTTTTGTCAAAATAATTAGCTAAAACGATTTTTATACTTGTATTCTAGTCAAAGTGGCGTATGTATAGAAAATTATCCATTTATACGCTTTTGAAAAATCACGGTTCGAACATGTAGGATACCTTAAGAACTGTTGGAAATCTGGTTTCGAGTTTGAAGGAATGGTGCAAAGCAACCATTGTATTAAGGTTAGGGTGTATCAATATTTAAGAACATCTGTATTTATCCTCTTGGAACGACAATCATGTGTCCTTTTTTTTTGTTTGTTTGATTCCGTACTATATGCATTGTATTCCTTTTGCTGTCGCTTTCGTCATTGTTTAGTACAAAATACTGATTCTCTTTTCACAGGCTTCTTGTCTCAGATGGTTACTCGTGGTGTTATAACAAAAAGTATTTGCGTAAGTGTGCATATACCAGAGTAAATTTCTTTT
>BMAV01011040.1:0-22585 GCA_019973955.1 Trichonephila inaurata madagascariensis
GGGCGGGTAAAGGCGTGTTGGGAATTAATCAATTCTCGAAAACTTCGGGAATTTGTTCGTGTTGTGTCCATTTCATTCGACGGTCGGGATAATTAATTTCCGGAGTTACTCATGTTCCCATAGTTCCGTAAGGAGGGAAAATTCAATCAATGCAATAACGATAATGAGGTTAATTTGGATGTCTGTTGCGGTTTTTGTTAAGCCTCAGGATATGGTTTTGAACTAGGGAGAATGATGACTTATTAACATCGCACTTTAAATCAACACCGGGGCTATTGGGAATTGACTTCTGCGTGGTCACAAAATGAGGATGACACCCGAGCTGACGCTTCCTTACCTATCTTCTGCACCACCCCGACGAGAGGACTGAACCTCAACAGATTTAACGTGCATCAACCCCTCAGCACGGAGAGTCTTAGAGAGTGGCACTAGAGAGCTCTAATTCGTGACTCGACAACGCTATCAGTGAGATTACGACCATGATCAAATTACGAACTCGAATAAAGCGTTCTATCTGATGACCCTTGAGTTCGAGACCTGATGTCTATAAAGAGGCATTTGTGTAGTGCGGCTGAAGCACGTCAATGTCATCTGCGCAATTTGACTTTAACATTAATAAATATGACGTCATTCACCAATGGACTCGGTTCATGACGGTCACGTGATAAAAACAAACACGTATTCTCCATTGTTTTCCAAACAGACATGAAACCTATTGTACTAGTTCTATTTTTAAAACTTGGGTAAAATTTCAATTTTATAATTGGGTAAAAGTGTTCAAAGGCTATAAAAAATAAATTTCTTCAAAATAATTTAAAATTTAAAAAATCTTATTTTAGGCATGTACTTTTAAATAAAATGTATATTTTTCTACCTATGTGCATTACTGTTGTTGACAAATTTGTATTTTAAGAGAAAGTTTCTGAAAGGATCAAAAGCTGGCAACAACGAAGGGCCTGAACTGATAAGCTGGAAACACACGATTACTTTTATAATGAGACTTTAACGTCATATGAATTTTTGAACGGATTGGCTAAAAGCACGTGGTTATCATTATCATGTGACTTTGACTTCACATGAATTGAGGCCATTGCTTCGTGTTGCTGCGGTAATAAACTTTCAGTCTATAATCTAATTGAAAAGCGAGCCATGATGGTCCAAATTGATTGATTGTTTTTAAGGTCGAAGTTACTGTACACAAAACTACAGAAATTCGTAATTTTGAACTGCGGCAAAGTTACGAAGACGACACATGAGCTAGCTCTTCCAACTTTTACACCATACCTATACAGGTATAAACGGTCTTTAGCCGCTTCAAACGAAACGTCTTTAGTGGCATCAGGACTCGAATTCGTGATTCAACAGAAACACTGGCCACAAGTTCGTGACCATGAATACTCGACTACAGGACCATAGTCTAAACCTGCGGCACACCGAGCCTTTTTAAGTGACCCGGTCATGGCCCATTGCTCCGAGAAATTTACTTATTTAGAACATTGTATTCAAAATTTGGTGGGAGATTCTTTGTCAAGAAATCAAATACATCAATTTTGCGTTTTGCTGTCGGCGTCGTACGGGTACGAATTGATATTCTTTTTCTATTTGGAACATTTACGATTAGTGCTAACAGCTAACAGTGGAGTAACGACAATTTTATAGGAAGTAATTTTTATCTATATTTCATATCTTACAAGCGAAAAATATTCGAAGAAAATATATAATTTCAAGACCATTAAGAGGTTGACTATTTTGTAGTGGAAAAACAAACATATGGATCAGTAATTGTTCGATTTGTCACGTAAGTACTGTATTTAAAAATACCAATAAACAGGAATCATTTAATAACACTTTTTGTTGAAGATCTCGTTCAAGAGGTGATAAATAGGCTTTCTTGAACAATCTTTGCAACAGCAATAAAGTGTTTTGTCAGTGGTAACGTAGTCAGTCATAACGGTAATAAAGACATCCAATGAAAATTTTGTTATATTATTGGTAATGATATGAAGCCATTTACTGATTCAGAAATTGTGAAGGAAGTGTTTACTGAATGCTTCTAATTTAGTGTTAGTGTTAAAACTGAAAAAAATTTAAAAAATAATAATTAAAAAAAGCAAACAAGAGTTATATTATTAGGAG
The DNA here is from genome assembly GCA_019973955.1 of Trichonephila inaurata madagascariensis. Taxonomy (NCBI): domain Eukaryota; kingdom Metazoa; phylum Arthropoda; class Arachnida; order Araneae; family Nephilidae; genus Trichonephila; species Trichonephila inaurata. The sequence goes on from BMAV01011040.1 coordinate 2,137, forward strand.
TTTGATCAGTTTTCTACATTTTAAATTTTCAATGTTATTTTGGCTTTAAAGCGCTAACATATGTATGCGGCCCAGCATAGGTAATTTACAATTTTTATATCAATTGGTTGATTATTATTAATGTTACACTTAAAATCAATGAAGTTTATTGGCGAAATATCTCGCAATTTTAGCCACGAATGTTGGCGACAGCTTAGCGGCAGTTTCACCCTTCTTACTTCCACTTCACTTGTCTTTCAGCCTCGACTATTAAACATGCATCAGTCACTTTAATCAATAGGTGTTTTTTTTAGTAACATCATGTATTGAATCCACGACTCGTCAAAAACAACACTTTGAGTTCGAAAACTTGACCTGTCACGAGTTCGAGCCCAGTACTACTAAAGACCCGCCGTGTAGGGCAGCGATGCACGTTAAATCTGTCGAGAGCTGAAACGTCCTCTCGTTAGTGTGGTAGGTAGGAGAGGGGGGTGCCAGTTCAGGTGTCGTCCACGTCACTTGACCATGGTTCAAAATTACGTGGTCCGTCACCAAAAGCCCTAGTATAGCTAAACAGTGCAAAGTTAATAATCAATCAATCGAAAACTTGACCACTTGACTATCACAGTTATAAAATTGGCGACGAATACAAAACCAAATTACCATCAGAACAATGTATAAAAAAAATATGTACAGAAAAATATATAATAGAGCTATTTCATTAATTCAGAACACGAATTGAAAACCAAGAAAATTCATGTGAAATCCAAGCATACTATTACACGGGGCTTCATCGCTTTAATATCCTTCAAGCCGCATGCAGTATTTATTAAAAATAAATAGTACAAAAATTTAATATTTCCTAAGCCCCTTTTGTCAAGGATTTTACATGTTGTATATTTTTTATATTTTGCGTTAGCTACTCAAATTTTCCCATAAATGAGAAACTAAATAGTTTGAAGTACAAATATATATAAGAGAAAATGTTGTATTTTATTTATGTAAAACGGTTATCGATTTATTATTTTTTTAAAATTTAATCTAAATTAAAACGCGTAGTATTATTTAAAACATGCATGTACAGAGAAAAAGAAATTAGAAATAAAGGAAAATATGCACATATTATTTAAAAAAAAACTTAATTATACAGCAAATGTTTTAAAATAAAATTTTATAACTTGTAAAACCTTACACAAATATAAACGTTTTAATAATTATAACATATGCATTTACAATTATTAAAATATTTATCATGAAAATACTTGCAACAATTCTGAAAACTATTAACACAGTACGTAGTTATTTAAAAAATATTAACCAGCACAAATTATTAAAACTATTTCTGAGCATTCTTACGAATCAAAGTATAACCATCGTTTTATTCATTTATGAGAAAAATTTATATGTGCTTCTGTTAAAATTCATATTCCTATACATATTAGTTTTAAAAGCATTAAACGAAAATTAACAGCACTCGCATATTATCGCATTCTTTATTTTTAATTTAAACCATTTTTCTCACTTTCCAACCAGTTTTAACCTGAACCCTGCTAGTCCAAATTATTTTCGAATATTTCACCAGCGAACCGAATGGAAACATACATTTATCATTAGAACAACGTATTTCTCGAATCAATATGGTATAGTTTAATTTCAGTATGGATATTACACCTTGAAATATTGAATTCAAACAATCAGAGTACTACGGAAAGTATATATACAGTGAACTAATTTTAGGTAAATCGTTAAATTTAAAAGCCTGCAGTTAAATTATTTTAAGAAATGTAACACATAATATATTAAAAATTAGATACGTTTTAATAGGCTCAATTCATGTGACGTCACAGTCACATGATACTGATAACCATGCGTTAGTCACACGATAAAAACAATGTTGTGTTTTCAGTGAATCAGTTTATGCGTTTCGTTGTTGTCAACTTTTGATCTTTTCAGAAACTTTCTCTTAAAAAATACAAACTTGTAAACAACAATAATGCACATACATAGGTAGACAAAATGCATGTTATTTAAAAATACATGCAATAAAATAAGATTTTAATTCAGTGGAGAACATGGGTTTGTCTTTATCATGTGACCCCGGTCATGATTTGAGCCCATTGGGGTGGGTGGATAATAAGAATGTGAAAATTTTATGTAAATACACGTATAGTGAACGTATTAAAACATATATCCCCAAAGTAAAAAAAAAATAACCACATTACTAACTAAGTTAAGGTATCCAACTATGTTCAGGGCAGTGATTTTACAGAAGTGTATAAATGAATAATTTTTTTGATATTTCATGTCACTTGGTTTAGAAATAAGTAATATAAAAAAAAAATTTGCGTCAATTCCTACTTAGATCAACAAAGAAAAATTTTATTTTAGCTACTTTTTATTAAATAGTTACAATTAATATAAATATCTATATACATATGACAGAATCACAACATTAAGTGGTATGTAATTTTTAATAATTATCATTAAAGTATCGTATTGTCATCCAAAACAATCCTGTATATAAATTTCAGTTCAACTGAATACTTTAACACGTGAGAAAAAAACCTTTTCAAGTTTTGACACAAGTCGCCAAAAGAGTCGTCAAAAATTATGCCAATGTGGTTGTATCTGTAATTATTTAAATAATTAGTTTTAATCAATTAATTTTATTAATTATTATTATATTATTGTATTGTCATCCAAAATAATCCTGTTTATAAAATTTCAGCTCAATTGAGCGCTTTAAAATGTATTTTATTAACGATTGAAAATTCCACCAAGAAAAATATATAAATATATAAATAAATACATATATAGAGATTGTGTGAGCTAATAGTAGAATTGAAAAACATAAAATCGTTTTAAGAATATTATTACTATAAAAACAATTTTCTTTGCAAAATTAAAGAAACGACGTATTTGTAATATATTATCTATTTATGGAAAATAGCTCTATAATAATATATTGCCCATGTATAATTAAGACAATTTGGATTTTTGAAGAATTCACATTGTTTTCAGTGTTACTCTCAATGGAAATAATATATATATATATATAATTGGTGTTTTTTCTGCTCAAATTATTCTCTACTCTGGTATATCACAAAATATGAATAAAGTTACTTCTGAATTATATACTTCAGAAATCGTAGCTTAGGGTATGTGCAGCTGTTCGCTGTATATATATTTGTAGGAAAAATAATATTATAGAATCATTTTTTTATAAACGGAAGAATACTCAGAAAATGCATTTTTTTCTTCATTTTTTGTCAAAAAATCGCATTTAAAATATTTTATATAGCAATAATACTCCTAAAACAATCTTATACGTATGTTCTGATTCAAGTTATACAAAATATATCAAAGAAAATTCATTTAAAAGCTTTTTCAAAATCTTGTTCCGAATTTATTATTCAGCGTATGTATACGTGCACGAGTATATACATTCACGCACATGCACACTTGTGTGTATGTCTGTGAGTTTATGTGAATGGATGTTTTTCGTATTTGAAATTAGGAGCATTTTAATTTATATATGAAGCCCTCCCCCCCTCCCCAATATGCTTGCTTGTTGAAAAAGTAATGGGCTTGATTCATAAAGTAACATGATAAAAACAAACACGTGTTTTCCATTGAATTCAAAACAAACATTAAACTAATTGCACTTGTTGTTCTATTTGTAAAACTCAGATAAAATTTCAAATTTCATATTTGGTTAAAGATGTTTAAATGTTAGGGAAAAAATTTCTTCAAAAAGATTTTTTTAAATTAAAAAAAGTCGTATTTATGCTTATACTTTTAAATAAAATGCATTTTGTGTACATATGCACTTTTTAAGAGAAAGTTTTTGCAAAGAGTAAAACTTGGCAACACCGGAGCGCGTGAACTGATTAGTTGGAAACACAAGATAGTTTTGATCGTGTGATTATGACGTCACATGAGTTTTTGAATTGATTGTGGCTAGAATCACGTGGCTTTCACTATCATGTGACTATGACGACGCATGAATTCCCCCACCTCATTATTTATTTGTTGCTCTATTAATCATACGCGACTATTTTTATCAATTAATGAATTAATTCCCATTAATATGATTTCAGTTAGCTATTTTCCTCAATTACATTTTATTCCTTTGAATTTCAGTAAGCTAACTCTCATTAATCATTAATAAATTAATTTCTTTGAACTAAAAAAACTTGGTTTTTCTTTTTTCCAATTGGGCAGATATTTTTCGTATGATACTAAAAGTAATTTTTAAAAAGTATTTTATAGTGGGTAATATTAATCTTGATACGAAAATATTTCTCTTAATTTATGGGTTTACCGACCTTAATGCCCTAAAATATCATTGAAAAAAAATTGGAAAGTGTTCAACCTCGGATGTGGATAAATGTTTAAAGGCTTTCTAATTTAGAGCTTTCCGAACAAGTGAAAACCAAAAAAATAAAAGTAATTTTTAATATTTAAGCACATAAGTCACTGATAGCCACAGCGTATTTTATTTTTTTTAAAAAGAGATTTTAATTAAATATGTAATATCACTAACTAGATTTTATAAAATAGAACTTAAATTTAGATTTTTTTCCTTTTGTTTTTCAAAGTTCAGAGACTCAATATTTATTTTTGTTACAGTGAATTATTTTTTAAATTAAAGTTTAAATATTTAGACTTTTTAAAATCAAATTAGTCATAGTTGTCGAATCTATTATATAGATAAGAAAATCAAGCATGTATCAATTACCGAGATTTTATCTCAGAAAATGTTTCTTCAACGTGAACAAATATTTCAAATTTTATATTTGATTTAAAAAAAAATTTTTTTGACAGTGGCGTGGGGGTAACTTTTTATTTGAAAGTTTCGAACAGCATTGATTTTTGAGTTAAGAAACCGCCTATACAAAAGAGGAATATAAATTGACACTTAACTCCAAACTGCCACACCACGCGTTTACATGAGGATTTTGAACTTCAACGTTCATCAGCCCTTCTACATGCTTGGTTTTTTAGTGACATTACGGCTCAAACTTATGGCACATCAGCCACGAGCTCGTGACCTTAACCAGTAGGCTATCGTGGCCACACCAGGATATGAAACCAAGATTCGATAAATACGACGTCAACATGCGAATTCGCAACCGTAACCTCTTGGCTACCATGCCAACTTGCTTATTCTCAAAGAAAAACATATTGAAAACATATCCGAACGTTTTTTTTTCTTCTAATGGGCTGCATATTGGCAACTATACCTTTACAGACACGGCAAGTCCCCATATGTTAGAACAATTCAATAATGGCGTCATCTAGTGGTGGTTCTCTCTACCAAATTCATGACGCTTGGGTTCATTTTAACACAAGCTCTCGTCAGATGCTAAATATTGCCATAATTTAATATTACCGAGAGTACCAAAGCGAAATTGATACTCAAGGTATCTTTAACGTACCTCATAACCATATGACATGCGTGCCTACAACTTTCGCATCCAGAAAATCCATCACCTGCAGCCAGGATCGAAACCACAATATTAGGTTTACGAAGTGGGCACGCAACCTCTAACCACCGAACCGACATTTTCCGAAACGTAAACGGAATAATTTATAGAATACTTTTAACCAAAAATAAAAAGCAATGGTGAGTTTTAAATGTAAGAAAAATTTAATTAAAAAAAATTAATTATTTTCATTAAACTATTTATCTTTTATTAAATTAATTATCTTGAAAATAAATTATCTTAATCGCAACTATATATGAAACTTAAAATTTAAGAAAAATTTAAAGTTCTATAGTTGCCATTAAGATAATTGCACCTTTTATACTGTAAAATCGTATGAGAAAAGTCAAAATGTAATAACAGAGAAAAAAAAAGGATTATTTTACATATTGTGGTAAAAAAATAAATAAATAAAAAAAAAAATTTTAAAAATTTATTAGAAAACTTTTCATATTTTTCGCCGCTTCAATACTTTAAGAAAAGGTGTATATGTATATATGTCTTATTAGAAAATAAAAACAGTACGTTCGGTTTATTTTTCATCAGAAATTGTTATACATAAATTATTTTACCGTTAGAGCGCACCAATCAAATGTATGCAGAAGAGCACCAAAGAGGGTAGCCAACCACGCCAAATAACGGGATTTTGTACTTTCTATTTTTATATGTTTTATATCAATAACAATACTTCACGAATAAACTGACTATTGAAACAGAGTGGAAGAAAAAATATCTCAGTTAAAATATTATTCCCCCTCCCCTAAGAAAAAAATCATTCTCTCACCATCATAATATTAACCAATAATTTTATAACATAGTCGATACCTAAGTATCAAGTAGATAAAAAAAAATTTTTAAAAAATTTTGTTTTAAAAAAAAAAAAAAATTTAAAAATTTTTTTTAAAAAACTCCCAAAAAAAATTTTTAAAAAAAAAAAAGGAAAAAAAATTTTTTTTTTTTTTAAAAAAAAAAAAAAAAAAATTTTTTATTTTTTTTTTTTTTAAAAATTTTTAAATTTAAAAAAAAAAAAAATTTTTGGGTTTTTTTTCCCAAAAAAAAATTTTTTCCCCCCTTTTGGGGCCAAAAAATTTTAAGGGGGCCCCCCCAAAAATTTGGGCCCCCAAAAAAATTTTTTTTTTTTTTTTAAAAATTTTTTAAAAAAAATTTTTTAAAAAAAAAAAAAAAATTTTTTTAAAAATTTAAAAAATTTTAAAAAAAAATTTCCTTAAATAATTTTTTTAAAAATTTTTAAATTTTTAAAAACCAATTTTTAAAAACCCCCAAAAATTGGGTTTTTTTTTTGGCAAAAAAAAATTAAAATTTTTATTTTTTCCAAAAAAATTTAAAAATTTAAAATTTTTTTTTTTAAAAAAAATTTTTTTTTTAAAAAAGGGGGGAAAAAAAAAATTTTTATTTGGGGGAAAAACAAAAAAAAAAAAATTTTTATAAAAAAAAAATTTTTTTTTCCAAAAAAAAAAAAATTTTTAAAATAAAAAAAAAACCCCCAAAAAAAAAAAATTTTTTTTTAAAAATTTTTTAAAAAAATTTTTTTAAAAAAAAAATTTAAAAAAAATTTTTAAAAAAATTTTTTTTTCCAAAACCCACCAATTTTTTTTTTTTTAAAAAATTTCCCCAAAAATTTTTTTAAAAAAAAAAAATTTTCCCCAAAAAATTATTTAAAATTTTTTTCATTTTTTTGGGGGGGGGAAAAAAATGTTGAAAAAAATTTTTTAAACAAAAAAAAAAAATTTTTTAAAAAAATTTTTTTTCCCCAAATTTAAAAAAGGAAGGGAAAAAAAAAGGAATTTTTTTTAAAAAAAATCCTTTTTTTTTTTTTGTTTTTTTGGGAAATTTTTTTAAAAAAAAAAAAAACTTTTTAAAAAAAATTTTTTTAAAAAAAAAGGGGTTTTTTCAATTTTTATTTTTTTTTAAAAAAAAAAAAAAATTTTTTTAAAAAAAATTTTCCCAAAAAAAATTTTAAAAAATTCCCTTTTAAATTTTTTAAAAACCCCCTTTTTTTTAAAAAATTGGGAAAAAAAAAAAAAAATTTTTTAAGAAAAAAAGGGGGGGGGAAAATTTTTTCCCAAAAAAAAAAAAATTTTAAAAAAAATTTTTAAAAAAAAAAAAAAAATTTTTTTTTCCCCTTTTAAAAAAATTTTCCCCCCCAAAAAAAAAATTTAAAATTGGGGGGGTTTTTTTGGGTTTGGGGTTTTTTTTTTTAAAAAAAACCCTTTAAAAAAAAAAAATTTTTTGGGCCCCTTTTTTTTTTTAAAAAAAAAATTTTTTAAAATTTTAAAAACCCAATAAAAAACCCCCCCTTTTTTTTTTTTCCCCCCCCCCCGGGGGGCCCCCGGGGGAATTTTCCCGGGGGAAAGGCCCTTCCCCCCGGGGGCCCAAAGGGGGGTTTTTTTTAAAAAAAAAAAAAAACCCCCCCCCCAGCTACATGACAATGTAGCAGGACATGACCTTTGAAATATTTAAGGTTTTTAAAAGAAAAAAAAAAGGAGATATGGGGATTTTTTTAATTTTTTGATTTATTTTATATTTTAAGGAAAAAAAACGTAAAATTGAAAAAAAGAAAAAAAAAATTAATTTTTAAAAGGGGAAAAAAATGTTGAAAAAGTACAAAAATTAACATAAACAGGGCCCTCTGTCAAAAGTTTTTGAAAAAATTCCCCAAAATTTCAATTTTAAATTTTGGGGGGAAAATTTTGGGGTTTTAGTTTGGGGAAATGCCCTTTAGGTTCGAATATTTTTTAAAATTTTTAAAATTACTTGCGCCAAAAATTTTCCCCTTTTAAAAAAAGGGGTTAAAAATAATTTAATAAAACTGTAAAATTTTTTAAAAATTTTAAAAAAGTGATTTTTTATTAAAATTTTTAAAGATTTAAAACAAATTTTTTCCTTTTTTCAAAATAAAATTTTACAAAATTTAAGAAATTTTTTTCAAAATTTTACCCCAAAAAACTGTTTTTGAAAAAATTTTAAAAGAAAAAACACTTTCGTTTTAAAAAAACGAATTTTTAAATTTAAAAATTTTTAAAACTTTTTGGGAAAACCTTTCTTTTTTAAAAAAAATTAAAACCAACTTTTTTGTTTTTTGGTTTTTTTTTTTGTTTAAATGAATGGAACATAAAAAACCCGGTTTTTTTTTATTAAGCCCAATAAGATGGTCTATAAAATAAAATCATAAAAAAAATTTTGTCCATTTTTTAAAAACATCCTGATTTTAGGGTAGTCGGATACCTTTTTTGTCCATCCGTCGCATTACGGGGCTTTATTTTTCATCTGAAATAGAACGGACAACTCACCCTTTAAATTTCCCTGACCCTCCCAATCGCCCAAATGGTCCTCAGATCTAACATGTTGAGGGCCGCACACGAGAATCTTTTAGGGGACCAGGACTCAAAAACATGGCTCGGCGAAATAACGTCCATTAAGAGTTCGTGACTTTGATCACTCTTCTACAAAAAGGGCCCCAGGTACAGCCGAAAAAGGGGGGAAAAAAATGAATACGTTTAATAACTTCCTCATTTTTTATCCCCTTAAATTTTATCAAAAAAGGTATTTAATGGCTCAAACAGAACTAAATTTTGTTCTATATTTTTTTGACAGGGTTTTTTCGGAGTTTTTCAACTAATCCCCTTGGGAACTTTTGGGGCTATCAATTGAGTTATTTTCCCAAAAACCCCCTCAAAAAAAACCTTGATATGCAGATTAGTTAGTAGATATATAGTGGAAGGGGGTTTAGGAGGGGAAGGGGGAAAAAAAGCTGAGTTTCTAACGCCGGGTTATGGTAAAGGGTCTGAACTTAGACGCGTAATTGTAGAACGTCTTTAGTTTAAACAAATAAATTAAAAAAGTTAGGATTCCTAGGATAACTTTATTAAAATTTTAAACGTTTTGGGTTATAGGGCTTATTCCATAAGATTTAGCCCGCGATATAACACCCTTTTGGGTTTTTCCCAAAATAAAAAATTGTCTTTTGGGTTTTTAATTTGGTAAATAATAAAAATTTGGTTTTTTTTATGGTTTGCCGGGGCATCAATCCCCTCCCACAAATCTTGGGGAATAGATGAAAATGGTTTTTCCCCCGGGATTGGGGGTATCACAATTTAAATTTTTTAAATAACAAAATACTTAATTTCTAAATGGAAAAATTTAGTTATCCATTTTTCTTAAAAATTGGGGTTAAAAAATTTAAAATTTTTTAAAAAATTTTTCTTTTTAAAAAAGAGTTTTAAAAATTATAAAAAGAATGTTTTGGTTCTATGATAAGGAAAATTTTCAATTTCCCCAATTTTTAAAAAACTTTTGAATTAAACCGTGATCACGATAGCCCGGGAGTCATATCGTGGGAAATCGTAGGCGACTTTTTTTTACTGAGTTGTCGGTTTTATTCAAATGCTACTGAAGAATCCTTTTTAAGGGCGATATACATTAAATCTGCCGGGTTCCCCAAAATCCCGGGGGGGGTGGAGTGCGGAGATTTAGAGTGGAGTGCCGATTCCTTGTATCTTGATCGAGCCAAAAACAACAGTTCAGACAACAATAGCTTAATATCACGTAAAAGTGTGGGCATTAATCACTTAACTGCCTATTAAAAGTTAAGCGATTCACTACCCAGTGCTGCCATTTTTCACATAGGCGAGTGTATGTCGTGCATTGGAGGAGGAATGAAAGAAAATGCCCAAAAAAATAAGCAAATTTTTAACTGAAGTAAATTTTTTGCCAACACTTTCAAGGTCACTAAAGCATTTCAAAGCCTTCGGAACAGTTTTACTGATAGTACAGCAAGGAAAAGAATCGTATTTCAGAAGGACGGATATATACGTCCGGGGCACATAACACATGAGTTGAGCTAGACAGATATATACGCCAGTGACACTTAAGGGGTTAATTAAACAATAAATATAACTCCAAATACCATAGATAATTTTGCTTCCAAACAAAAAATTTTAAATTAAGATTGAGCTGAAAAATGTAAATTATTAAGTACAGTTGCAAAAAAAAAAGTTCAACATCCTTAATTTAAAAAAAATGTATTTGGATTGTTCATGTCATCAAATCCTTATATTTGAAATTTCATGTAACTTCCTCACCCTTATAGTTTAGGAAGGTCAAATCTTACTAACAAAACCAGCGCATCCGTAAGAGAGAGAAGAGTGTCCATATTAAAATTATAATTACCAACTGACTATCATATGTATGTAGAGGAAATTTAACTTACCATTTTGTTTCGTAACTGATTTAATTTAAAATGGATTTTTTTTTTGCATAATTAAAAATTGAATTTAAATTATTTATTTATTTATTATTCGATTATTTATTTTTTATTAATTTGTGTGTAATTAATATTTTAATAATATAATTCTTCTTTGCCAAATATTTTTAGCAGATGATTGGTTTTGTAATTTATTTCTTGGCTAATGTAAAATGTTTTCTGACAATAGAATAGATTTTCAGTTATTTAATGTGCTGTAAATAAAATGTTGATTTTGGAGGATACCTGAATTAATATTTGTTCTCATATTTACCACCTAACTTACGCGTATTCTCTGCTAATAAATCTACATGTAGTTTAAGCACGCATAAAATATGAATATTATATAGTTTGCGGAAAATAATCAGGTATATGCCCCTTCTCCCATAAACGTTTCCCTCTAAGTTTCTCGTACTATTATAAAGAGTATGTACATGCAAACGCATAAATTTTGGAAACATGATTAAAATATTTTTTTTAATACATAGAAAATCAAGATTTAAGAATTTTTTTTAAAACATGCAGTGGGTCAAATAAATTCGCCACGAAAGCCGCTTTAAGCCCACGGTGTGTAGTTTAACAGCAGTTGCTGTTTAGGGAATATTTTCCTAAAAGATAATTTAAGATACCTTTTTAGCCGATGAGCGAATGAGTGAGTGTTTATCAACGTCGAAACAAAAGGTGTAGCTAGTTCTGAGTGGGCCCTGCATAAAATTTCCTTCTGAGCCCTTTAGGTATGACAACCCTGTTAGTGGGGTTGTAGTTACACATTTTGGGGTCCCTGTAGCGTGGGGGTCCCATATCATTGATACGGTGGTAGAATCTTGCAATTTTCAACAATGAGAAAGCGACGATAATGACACCTGAGCTAACACCCCTTTTCCAAAGTATCCGACCAACGGGAGAACTTTGAATCACGACGTACCCCAGAGGGCGGGTCTTCAATAGCACTAAAGCTCGACTTCGTGACCATCACCACTAGGCTACCACAGCCCTTATTTCATCGAAAAAATACACACATAAAAACTCTTGTAAGCTTGATTGGTACTAGATTAATCAGGAAGCGAACAAATTTCCTAAGAATCTTATTTATGCCTATAATTAATTTCCGTTTATTCGCAACTTATTAAAAATATTTAAGATTTGGAATAATATTATCTGCTTAAAATAGCTCTTTAAAAAGGTATAGCAGTTTTAATCCGTAAAATATAATAACGCACTTACTTCTTGTAGAAAGAGAAACTACTAAAAGACTGCTGGATATTAATTTTTTCAACAATCTCGTGAACTCTGAGGCGAAAAACGTTTTGGCAATCATTTCTAAAATTGGTTTCCAGCTATGCTTCGCTACATTTCGTGATCGATAACTAAAACATGTATGTATCAAATGAAAGTGCTCTGAAACAAGTAAGGTTTCATATAGGTATAATCTGATACAACTTAATTCCGATATTTTAACGTTCAATGAATTCTACGTTTCAATTGCTTTTCAACGCACACACAATTCAATTTCGTTTATGAGAAACCTACAAAAGGTTCCCAAAAAATGCTGCTGAATCATTTCATTACATTACATTTTCATTACTTGAAAAATTGTACATTGATAAGTGATATAAATTAGATTATTTGGTACTTGTATACTCAATGGTGACTTTAGGCGAATTATAGGCTGGAAATATAGCCAGAAGCCCAATTATTGGTTCAAAAAATGACGTAGAATGCCATAAAATATTTTTTTTTCTAATGGGGCTGTGGATTGGTATTTTTACCATTGCAGACTTAGTACATTCCTCGGGAGCTGCTGTCTTTTTTGTGCAGCACTCTATAGTTTAATACTAATTGCTGCAATGTAATTTTGACACCCAGATCCACCCCCCAGAGGGAGGTACCTGAACTCCGGCAATGCAAATCTTACAAGGAATTTAATTTTGCCGAGAGCATCCAAGCCAAACAGCAACTCTAGAGATCTTTAACATACCGTATAATCATACGACATGGGCGTTGTCGATTCTTTGCATCATGAAAAGCCACCTTGGTCTGGGGTCTAAACCACAAATTTGGGTGTAGAAGGCCAGAGCCAAACCAACTACGCCACCCAGCCGGGTAATGTCTGGTGAATATTCTCCGGCATGCGGTATATCTTCGGTGATAAATCACAGACTTTCCAAATTTCTACACTATACGAACAAGAAGACTTCAAACCTCGCAAAACAAGGTAGGACTTCAGTAGCACTAAGGTTCAAACCCTCCACACTCCGGCCACGAGTTCGTGACCATAACCGCTAGGCTACCGTGGTCACTTCGATAATCGAAACGGACTAGTAAATTTTGAAGACTCGTGCATTGAAACTAAATTATGCTAAATATTTCGGGAATAAAAATTCTAACGTAGATTTTGTTCGAATATTGAGTGCGGGGGCGCACGATCTTGGCTGTCAACTTCGTCACTTTAAATTGGCTCAGAAGAGGAAGCCCTTCGCCATTAAACTTCTAATCAAAATATAGTGTGCTCTAAATCAATATAATGTAGTACAGACTAAAATCAAAACACATTACCATCATCGTCTAGCATTTCCCGAGTTGATAAATTCTCGTATAATGCGAACATAAATTCTGAAAGTCCGTTGACATTTTTATAAACTTATAAAAGCAGCGTTATAAAACATTTTAGGAAAAATAATTACTTTGGCATTGTTATCAACCGGGATGGGAGTGTGTAAAGAATAAAGAACAACAAATCCTTTAGAACGTGACTATTACCGCTATTATACGGCAACATTAAAATAATAAAAAATATATAAGTCCGAAAACATATTTTGGATAACGTCTTTCGTGACAGGCTGTTAAATGTAAAATATTTTCTAACGCATGACTGTTCATGTACGAGGACATTATTTTAAAAACATGTTTTATCGAATCATATTTCTCATTAGAAAGAAAATTTTTCCGAAGATTGAGCCTAGTTAAATTAATAATTTGTTCATTAAATTAATTTCGTATAAGTGGTATACTACCCAAGCAACAACGTGCTTTAATAATGTCGGAATGCGGTTTTAAAAAGTCAATAGATCCTTCTAATTTATCTTTTTGAACGGATGACTGATTCATAGTACTTACAAACAATGTGATTGAGTAAATATTAACGTCGCACTGTTTAGCTACACGAGGGCTTTTGGCCACGGACCTCGTAATTTTGAACCAAGGTCAAGTGACCAGGACGTCACTCACCCCTTCTCTTAACTACCACACAACACCAACAGGAGGACGTTTGAGCTCTCGACAGATTTTTCGTGCATTGCTCCCCTACATGGCGGGTTTTTAGTGGTACTGGGCTCGAACTCATGACACTCCAGCCACCTTGGCTACCGCGGCCACACAAACAATGTGAAAGGTACTCGTGACGCGGATCACTCAATTTTAAACCTCAATCAATTGATGAGGATGGTATCCGAGTTGGTACCTAGATTTCCAAATTTCTACACCACGCCAACATGAGTATTTCGATTGCATTAATTTACGTCACTCTGTAAAGCAACACGATGGTTATTAGTGATGGACTGTGTGTTATGTTGAACTATAACCAAGTGACGAGGACGACATCTGCGCTGGTACCACCCTCCAAACTTCCACACCACACCACCTCCACACAGAGGGTCTTCAGTGTAAAGATGGTTTCCACTTCGTGAATCGATAACGCCGACTATGACCTCGAGACTGTGACCACTCGGTTACCGAGACAACATGGGAGGGCTTTGAAACCTTGACTTTTAACGTTCATCAACCCTTGCTTTAAGGTGGGACTTCAGTGGTGAGTGAATGAATCGTTGCGCCCTTCTAGCGTCTGCTATGTAAAGCGAACTGTTAATCAAGAAAGGACTCTGAACTGTCGAATAAAAATTGAACTGAATTGACACGAAACGAGACGAAATGTAACGAGGTGAGCAAGTGGAATGCGTTATGCCGCGGTTTTTACTAAAAATTGTTTTTAGTTTAGAATTTATATTGTCAAAAAACGATAGTTGTGTGTGTGGGTGGCAGCAAAGAGATTTCTTTTGGTAGACAAGTCCATGAAAGCCACTCAATTAATAACGATCACATGATCAACTAATAAGAAAACCACATGAATATTAACATCACACTATTCAGCTACTCGAGGGCTTTTGGCGACGGACCTCGTAATTTTGAACCATGGTCAAGTGACGAGGACGACCCTTGAGCTGATATTCCTTCTTCCAACTTCCGCACCACACCAACGGGAGGATGTTTCAACTCTCGACAGATTTAACGTGCATCCCCCCTGCATGGCGAGTCTTCAGCGGCACTAGGCTGGAACTCATAAATCGAGTTCGTTACTTTAACTACTAGGCTACCGTGGCCACGGGACTACAGTGGTTCCAGGGCTCAATATCAACAACGCCGATCACAAACTCGTGGCCATGACCACCCGTGTGTGATGTTAAAACTGTATAACATTGGCAGTTTAATTTCATAGACTTTATTATATGTCTTCAACGAAACGAAGTGAATATTTTAGTACAATTCTTATCCTAAAATGGGTTCTTATTAAGAGAAGGATTAAGTATTACAATCTCCCATTTACACCCGTACTTGGGATTTCATTTCGTCACAGTTCCTGCATTTGTAAATTACTGATTGATACCTTTTCATCGTAATTATTACCAGTGGGACTTCTGGAGATTTAGTTCCTTGTTATGATTCAATGAACTCGTTCATATCTTGCAGTCAGAGGCCGAAATGCATTGCTCCCGATATAACTTGCATCTAAATCTTAAATAGGGACTTTGCCTGTTTGAACTTATGAGGGTGCTTGTCTTTTTGAAGTTTTGCGATGATCACTGAGTGTGCAATTGAGCGAGTATTAACGTCGCATTATTCAGCCTACTGTCAAACGAACCTTTTAATTTTGAACCATGGGCAAGAGAATCGGAGGATGATTGAGAGATGACAAACCACTCTCCAAATCACCACACCAAGCCAACGGGAAGACTTTGATTCATGACACATTTAATGTGCCTCAGTCTCTGTAAATAGCGATTTTCCAGTTGCACTAGGTCTTGAACACATAATACACCGGACAAAAGCTATTGACCGTGATCACTAGTTGACTGCGGACGTGGCAACCGACTCGGTGCTATTGAAATTTTGGTGACGGACCTCGTAATTTTGAACCATAGACAAATGACGAGGGCGGCACACCTTCTCCTTACTTCCCCTCCACAAAAACGAGAGAACGTTCAAGTTTCGACACATTTAACGTGCATCGGCCCTTTCTGCAAGGTGGTTCTTAAGCAGTATTAGGCTCGAACTCATGACACGCCCTAAACGAGGTCCATTACCTTGCCTTCCAGTCTACCGTGGCCAATTGAGCGATACAAACTTTTACTATTGGGAATGGTTTTTATTGGAACCGATCATTATAAGCTACAGGTATAATCCGATAAAAAAAAAACAATTCGATTATTTTCGCATAATTTCAAACAAGCTGCACGGAATATTTGAGATCACGTTAAATTTTTAAGTTAAACAAATTATAATTCACGATAACTTCTTTAAAATTGCAGCAAAAAGATGATACATAGAAACGGCATAAAAATTTACATACATAGAAACGACAAAAAAATTTTTTTTGTTGTTGTTCGGTTCTCACTAAAGGTGAGAGTTGCGATTAGTAGAGCATCTTAAAAAGGATCATTGATTAGTTTGCAAAAAGTTCATCACACACAAGCGAAAAATGGCAAAAAGAATAAAAAAAATTATGTTTTGGAGATTGCGTGACCTTTGCACTTAATTGCATTACACCAAAGCTTTTGATTACTGACATTTTTGCGGCTTCGGTTTTGAGCCTTGCTGCGACTGAGGTCTTAGGGTGAGTGAATATTAACGTCGCACTGTTCAGCTACACGAGGGCTTTTGGCGACGGACCACGTAATTTTGAACCATGGTCAAGTGACGTGGACGACACCTGAGCTGGTACCACCTTCTCCTAACTACCACACCAACGGGAGGACGTTTGAGCTCTCGACAGATTTAACGTGCATCGCTGCCTACACGGCGGGTCTTTAGTGGTACTGCTGAGGTTTTAGAGATGTTCAACGTTGAAATCATAATCACGCAGCTACTGTTTTGTTACTTGAGTAGATAGTTAAGTTTTTAATATTATTGTATTTCAAAGCAACACGAGGTGCTGTTGGAGAGGGTATTTGTAATTTTAAATAACGTATAAGTGACGAAGATGACACCTGAGCTGGTACTTCCTCTCCTAAGTACACCACACCAACGGGAGGATATTGAGCCTCAAAATATTTAAAGTGCATCGGCCGTCTCTACACGTTGAGTCTTCAGCGGCAATAGGCTCGAAATCAACACGCCAGCCACGAGTTTATGACCTTGTCCACTAAGCTTCCACAGCCACGAGGACGATATACTTGAGCTGTGAAACCCTTCTTCGAACTTTCACTCCTCGCTAATTGGACTAGTTTGAAGCTCGACAGAGTTAACGCGCGTTCAATATGACGGGTCTTCAACAGTACAAAGACTCAAACGCTTGATTCTATAAGAAGTAAGAGGTCATAATTTCTTGACATGGCTACTGGGGCCTTATATAGCCAGATTGACTATCGATACCTCTAAAAAAAAATTTTTTTTAATTATGACAGCAATATAGTAAAATAACAGATGTTCAATGTTTGATTATGTTAATGAAGTAATCTGAATGAATGTGTTATATATTTTATAGGTTCATTAACTTCTTAATAAATACAACAACACGTTAGCTATTGGGCATCGATTTCGCCAGATTGAACCATGGTCAAGCAACTTTATTCCTATTTTATTTTTTCAAGCATTGCACTTTTAAAACAACGCAAAAGCTATTGGTGAAAAATCTCGTAATTCTGAACCTTGGTTAATTAACGGACATGTGACTCCTGAGCATGCATCGCAATCTCAAAATTCCATACCATACCCACAGAAGAGCTTTGGGTTTCTTCAGATTTAACATGCATCAGCTTCCTCTACACGGCGGGTTTTATTGGCACCACGACACAAACTAAGGACTCACTTGCTATGAGTTCGTGACCATGACCTGTTCGTACTACAGTCACACTGTCTAGTGAAGAGAGGGATATTTGAACAAAAATCCCTCTCCGAATATTCAAATTTTAGACTTGCTATATGTGGCTTGTAAAAAAATCCATTATCATCATCACATTTTCTGTCTTATCTATATAGTTCAATATAAAAATCATTACCTTAAAGTACAGACGTACGATATCAGATGTATAACACTGGGAAAAAAAACGCAAGGAAAGTGTAAGTAAAAGTTATAGTGGCGTTGCACTATAATACAGCTCAAAGGCTATTGGCGATGGACCTCGTAATTTTGATCCTCGTTCAAATGATGCACGGACTGGAACCTCATCACCATATCAACACGAGGACATATTGAGCTACGACAGATTTCACGTTTTATTATGTTAGGTCTTCTGTGGTACCAGGACACGAATGAATGAATATTAATGTCACAATTCAGCTACTAGAGAGCTTTTGGTGACGGACCTCGTAATTTTGAACCATGGTCAAATGAAAAGGATGGCACCTGCGCTGTCACCACCTCTCCTAACTTCCACACAAACGGGAGGACGTTTGAGCTTCAACAGATTTAACATGCATCGCTCGCCTACACGTCGGGTCTCCAGGGGTACTAGGCTCGAAATGACACGGCGACCACGAGTCCATTACCTGGACCACTAGGCTGCCACGGCCCATCGTAATTTTGAACGTAGGCACTGGCGTAGTTAGTTCTGAGTGGGTCCCGTATCAAAATTCCTTCAGGGAGCTTTTTTAGAAATGAAAGTTCTGTTAGTGGTACTATGATATGCCATGTTGAGGCCCCTGAGGCATGAGGGCCCGTATCATCGATACACCTGATACGGCGGTAGCTACGCCCCTGAACCTAGGACAACTGACTACATTAGGGCTGGAACCCCCTTTGTAAGTTACCACAACACATCAACGGGAAGATTTTGAGCTCCGACAGATTTAACACGCATCGGCCCTTCTACACTACGCGATGGGTCTTCAGTGACACTAGGTGTGGCCGCGGTAGCCGAGTGGTATAGGTATCGGATCGTGACTTGCCTTGTCACGAGTTCGAGCCCAGTACCACTAAAGACCCTCCGTGTAGTGCAGTCAATCAATCAATCAGTGAGTGACACTAGGACTCGAATAAGGCCCATCCGGTATAGTGGTTAGCGACGCTGACTGCTGTGCCGTAGGGACTGGGTTCGAATCCCGGAGAAGACATGGATGTTTGTAAATGTATAGTGCCTGCGTGGCATGGGGGTACTCTAAATAGCCGTCGAGCCGCAAGTCCTCTCGTGAGTTTGGTGGAATAGGAAGAGAGGTGGGAGGCCTCTGACCACCCCCAGAGTGTTCTCCCTCTAAATTGGGGTGGAATTGATCCAAATCGTACTGTCACCTCCATGGTGCTCAAAGCTACGGCTAACGACAGGCGTCACTTAGCCCTTTACCATGATGAATTTCGTGGGCCTCGATCTGGCCTTTGCCGATCAGGTGGCATGAGTAACATAACAGGACTCGAATTCATACCACGCTGGCCACGAGTTTGTGACCATGGCCTCTAGGCTACTGTGGCCAAAAGCCATGAGAATAGTTTGCTTAAAAGCCGCATTGATAACATAGGAACATTTTTTTTTCAATTAAAAACTCGATTTTCTATATAGAACTCTGATGTACAGTTATTTTTTTTTCCGCTAACAAATTCAGTACAAGTTTGGAATTTTAAAAAAGAATCGACTATAAGCTCTTTAAAATGTATCAGTTATATTGAAAAATACAACACACGTGTTACCATAAGCTATTAAAAGCAATACCCAATGCTTTTACGTACAAAATTTTAATAGCTACGAAAACAGACGCGAAAAAGCTTACGCATGAGGCGTTTTTCTACGTCTAAAATATTAAGTATTTCTGAAAGAAATCTGCATAAAATATAGTTTCGTATATTTATAAATTTTTTTTAAAAAAAATAAATATTTTACATCACGTAATTTCAATTCTTCATATACGTCCATTACTTCTTTATGAAGTACTTTAAAATATCAGTAAATCATGAACGAAAATCATAAGCAAGGAACCATAAATCAAAATCCACGGATCTAATTACACAACAGAACGCATTCAAATAGCAATAATGACCCAGTTAATTAATGTCTAATACAGATTACGAACGCTGCATCTGACTTTTCTACTTTAGGAAGTACTTAATGAAAAATCATTGAATTGAGAGAACTGTATGAATCATCGGGTAAAAGAAAAGGAAAATCACAACAAAAAGTCGAATATCTTATGTATTAAATAAAAGTGAAATTCTAACTCTAAATACTTTTTAACTTTGAATTTTACTAAGATAAAATCATTAAAAATCACTATAAATCTAAGTTAATCATCTTTTTTAATTTCAATGAACATAAAGGATATTTTATTCAATTATTAACCTATGTATAAATTAAAAAAAGTTTATGAATTAAAATTTGAATGCATAGATTTTTATAATACTCACAAATTTCTTACTGGAATAGAATTCCCAAATTATAAGTATTAAACTTTTTTAATAAAAATATAATTGAAATTAAAATAAAAATTTTGCATACAAAAAAATTTTAAAAAAAAATAA
>BMAV01011041.1:0-54890 GCA_019973955.1 Trichonephila inaurata madagascariensis
GAAATAACTTTACTTTTAATGCCCTTTATTACTTGAATACACAACTTGAGTGTCAGTAGATGTTTTATTAAGTCAGTGAGTGAAAGTTGTGACGTAATCGATAATCTTACGCGTAATGTGACAAGGGGAAAGAATCCCGAGTAGATATACTGGAAGATAGTAGAGGAGACCGCTGCAAGTTGACTATATTAATAGTTTTTGTTGTTTATTGATTTATTTTTAAGAATAAATAAAATTATTTTTACAAGAAGTGTTAGAGTAGAGGTCTTTGTAGTATTAAATATATTACCATTTAATTTTTTAAATTAAAAAAGGATAATTTTATTTTCTCAGAACCTTAACAAATTGTCATCTTGCCCCAGTACTGGGGCAAAATGACTTTCACCTTGGGGCAAGGTGACAACACTGAAAAAGGTTGAATATATATTATCTTTTGAATATGTTACATGGTTTAACAAATGATAACTGTTTTTACACCTTAAAAGTATCAAACTAAGCATAATGTATTGTAACGTAATGTTAAGGTGTTTAGCTGTGCAGCTAACAATAGTCACAAATAAAAATGCCATTTTTATAATTCGAACATCCCTCATGCCACCACTCTTGGCATTTACATCACTGGATCCATTCTTCTGTTAGGATGTCATAATATTCCTCTTCACAAGCAGGGCATCTGATAGCACCATCTTTTGAAGTTGATGCAACTGGACTGTCTGACCTAGAATTTATAGACTTAGGCCTACAGGAACTTAGTTTGAGTTTTTTTACTCCCTTTTTAGCTTCACTTCTCTGTTTTCTTAGTGTCCTGTTCTTCCTTCTGTTTTTCCCTTTCTTCTAAAATTTCTTTGATGGGTGTGCTTGAAAAATGCTTAGCTCACTTTTTTACTTTTTCTTTTTTATCACATGTTGCTTTAGGCAAAGGTTTGAAATAAAAAACACTAACAGGCTTCTTTGGTGCATCGGAATCAGCATTTGCCATTTCTGGTTCTTCTGGAGGGTTTATATGTTGGTTTACCAGGGTCTGAAGATTAGCACTATTATTCTAAGTTGCATCGCCAACAACATCATGGTCAGTGGTTTTTGACGCGGCAGGTCCATATTGGTTAAACACAAGAGGATTATGAGGCTCGATCTCACATTCTTAAACCCTTGAATGGCATTTCCCCGTAACTGTTAAAAATAAGCGGTGCTCAAAAACCCCCAATATTTTTATTTGGATAGTTTGTTTTGGGATGAGGCCATAAAGTTGTCCATGCTTGGCTATAGTAGGCTTTTGGCCAAAAATGTTGGCTGGGATGTGTGTGTGAGGGGGCAAAAAAACCATGATGAAGTTTTTCTGTTTGCAATATGAGATACCCTGCAAGGTTGTGTGAGTTTTGTGATTGTCAATAATCAACAAAGCAGGGAATTCTTTGCTTGGTTTCACGTGAAGATAAAAAAAAAGAAAAAGAAAAATGGTGACCCATTACTTCAGCCGTTATCACTACAGTGGCCTACAGTACTTGTTGGGGTTTTTGCTACAACACCCCTTAGCCCTAAAAGAGATAGAAGCGCAAGGTCAGGGACAAAAACCCAGACAAACAAACGTATACAGGATTTAATAAAATGGACTACATAGTTAGTTTAATAAATTCCGAATAACGGGGCAAAACGACGCTCTGCTACAGATACAGGCAAGACTATTGGAGATCCTACTATTGGAGTAATTTTTGGAGCTATGTAGTTTAAAAAAAAAACAATTGATTTAAGGCCTGTCAGGAAACTTAACAGTTATCCGTGCACTCGATAAAAAACATCCTTCTTCAAACCAATGTAACTTAGCAGTAACACAAAACAATAATTTGAAATGTTTACCACATGATAATCATATATATTTACATTATTTCTCAAATTTTCAGAGAACTTGCAAAAAATTAAAAAGTTATAAAGAAATAAATATTGCACAATTTTTCAAAAATATGAAAATCAGTTTTTACACAGCACAGGATTCTGAAGTACAAAACTG
This sequence comes from Trichonephila inaurata madagascariensis, assembly GCA_019973955.1. Classification (NCBI taxonomy): domain Eukaryota; kingdom Metazoa; phylum Arthropoda; class Arachnida; order Araneae; family Nephilidae; genus Trichonephila; species Trichonephila inaurata. The sequence continues at coordinate 2,006 of BMAV01011041.1, forward strand.
ATCAAAATTTAAAAATTATTTTTATTTTGGGTAAAAAAATGTTAAATTTTGAAGTTATGCTAACTTTTAAAATTTTAGGGTAAAAAATTTTTTTTAAATACAATTATAATGAAAATTTTAAAAAAAAATTTAAGAAAGAAAATTAATTAAAATTGAAATTAAAAAAAATTATGTAATTTTTTTTGGAAAATTGATGTATAAGTTATTAACAGCCTTATTTTGAACACGTGTATAAAATTTCAAATTGATATCATCATAGTTTCTGAAAACCCCGGGGAAGCTAACATTTTTGTTTTGGAAAAATGTTAAGTTAAATAAAAAAAGAATGGGGTTTTTGTTTAAGTTTCATTACTTATTTCAAAAACCGGGAAGTTTCACAGTACCCCAAAAATTTTGGTCCCAAAAAATATCAGATATATTGAGGTTTAACATATAATTTTTTTAAAAATATTGAAAATTTTTTAAGACCTGTGAGGCCCTTTAAAGAATAATTACCGGATGGATTAAAATACAATTAAGCATAACTATTCCTTTTTTCACGAGCTTATTTAACTAAACTACAATAAAAAAACTTCAATTAGTTGAATGTACAACATATTTAAAGGCACTTGGATTTATTATTTAATCCAAGTATTTAGTAAGTCTCCAATGGAAATGCAAATAAATATTTTTTTACAAAAAGTTTTCCCAAGGCTTACAAATGTGGCCACAGTTGTACGTTTTACGTACGTCTTGTAAGTCATTTTTAAAAAATACAACACAATCACGAATACGGACTGTTTTCTGAATGTGTTACCACTTTTTTCATTAACTCTAATGCCAGTTCTAATAGAAAATAAAAGAAAAATAAGTAATCTTTCGCAAAATAGAGATTATTTATTTGAAAATGATTTGCACAGCAAAGAAAGGGGGGAAAAACACCCTTTATTATTCATGTAGAGTTATTTCCCTTTTTAAATAATGAAAATTTTCCTTCATTCAGTCTCATTGCCACTTTTGACTTTGTAATTATGAATTGATCCTATCGGGTAGCTGAAATTATGTAAAATATTTACATAATAAAATAAAAAAGTGATTAAAGAATTTTTTTTTCTTTTACAATGAAGTGTAATAAATGATAATTGTAATTTCAGATAATTATGTATAAGATATCTCAAGGAATGCTTTTAGTTTTTTATTATCTTATCACAGTTCTTTCCAACATGTTTCAGAGATTATATTTACTCTATTCCCTCGGCCCTGTTTCTTTATATTTTGGATCTTTCATAACGAAATGATGTGTCAGGGATCTTAAATTAGTTTCATTATGCTTCTTAGGAATTTTTATCCTGATTTTGGTTAATCATTTCCATTACTTTTCCTGAAATGAGTCATTTGTATGTATATATTTAGATAAACATAGAAAAAGATTGCATTACAATGACAATATATTTCTGGTTTTTAATTAATTTTTTTTTCACAATTTCATCTTGTCATAGATTTTTCAACATTACCATAACGATACCGAAAAAAACATTTTAATAATTAACCGAAATAAACATTTTATTTATCACATGATTTGTGTTCGTTGATTTGCTTAAAAGTAAATATTGATATAAATTTATTTTTAAAATGTGTGAACACACCATTACAATTATTTAAGAAAGGTGTTATTTTATAAATCATTTTAAAGATCTAAGCATGGATATCTTAATTAAGAACACATTGAGATCATTAAAATCAATATTAAAGTTAATTATAAATTATTATTAAAATGTGATAACATGAAAAATTGAAACTTACCAACAAATATTATTTTAATTGTTTTAAACTTTCTCTTTATTCTTTGATGCACTTGATATTTTAATATTTTCAATACTTAAGTTTTATTTAAATATTCTGAAAGAAAATTTAATTATATATTTAATTTAATTAATAAAAATTCAATTGAACGAACGTGAAATTCAACGTTACGAACAATTTCACTGGTTTTTTAAATAAACGAAGCACTTTTATGAAAAACAGACTACAAATGAAAAGGTTGTGAGGTATCCTAGTGGTTATAGTCCCGAATTCCTGCTCGGCGGGGAATGATATCGAGTCCTAGTGACACACTTTTACCCGGAAGCAAACACGCTCAATAGTAACGTTAGTGGTCGCACTGAGTCACCCTAATCCTTTTCTTATATTTTTATTTTTTGTTTTGTTTTGTACGCGATAAAAAGTTAATCCCAGTGAATAATTTAACTAAGAGAAAATAAACTTACCTTATTTTAACTTATTTTAAGGAGTTTTCAAATTATATTTCATAATTTGTGAGGGTAAAAATCCAATTAAACTGAACTAAAATGTTTTATATGTGCACGATTTTAATATAGGACAAAAATTACACGCACTTTTTTCTAAAATTACAGGGATGTTGTTTGGAGGTAAACAAGTCATATTTGATTCAAGTTACTGTAGTTTTATTTTCTTTAAATGATCGATAAATAGTATGATGAACTTATTTTTTTGCTTGCCCTTTTTGGCATGGCGCAATGTGTCTTGTGGTTCACTTTTGGCTTTATATCCTTTTTGATGGAGTTTTTTAGGTAGCATTTGAAAATCTTCCTTTCTATTCGCTTTTCTCAAATTTACTTTTCATAGCATGATTAATTCCCATTGTTTCATCGGATTCATCTCTTACTTGATCATTTTTTTTCCGAAGTTTAACTTCATTTAATAGAGATCGCAGATGATCATTTATTATTTTTTTTATATTCGGTTCATTTACATTTATAAACCATAAGTCGTACAGCACAGGAATCAAACAAATGTCGTTATAAGGGGGGAAATGTAACATGTTCATTAAAAATATTTTAGAACAAAAGTGGCCGCGTGATTAATTCAGTCGACTTAAAAACTTTAAGTTAATAAATAAATGTTTGCCATTCTCCAAAAAAAAAAAAAGATGTATGCAACAAATACATTTAGTTTCCATGAAGAATGTCATATAGGAGGGATACTGTGACAAGGTTATTGGTAACAAACAAACAGTTTTCTCATATTTAAAGATTTCGTAATTTTGGGGGGACTGTGTATCCAGAGCAAGCACTCCCAAGTTCAATCTGTTTTCCCATTAAAGTGGTGTGACGGTTTGGAAAGTGGGTGCAACTGCAGATGTCGTCCCCGTCCTTTGACCAAGGTTCAAAATTACGAGATCCATGACCAAAGTCCTCGTGTCGCTTTATAGTGCGAGGTAAAAAGTAATCAATCGGTTAAAAAATAAAATATATTGAATTGATTGATTATAAATAGCTATTCCTTTATTAATTGTTTCTCTTTACACAATACACGATCTTAAAGCATTGCTTTTGCAATTTATTGTGTTTCTCACTCATATTAAAAATATAAACTATTAATTTCTTTAAAAAAAAACAAATATTTAGCTAAAACGGAAATTTTATACATTTATTTGACACATACTAAAATATTTACACAAATTCAACAATTTACTTTGTTATTTAAACAAGAACTTCCCAAACTTTCAATATTTGGAACCCAATTTTCAATCATAATTTTCATCGTGTCCCCCTCTTAAGATAACAATGTATTCAATGCAATAATGATTGAACTTAAAGCAATGCTATATAACTTTAATTATAAGCTGTACACGTTATCAAGATCCGTATTAAATTTTGGATATGACAAGCCTAAGAGACTCACTAGTAATTACTAAAAATGTTTTCAATTTAGTATTGATAAATTAATTATCAAATACTTCGTGCAGTTCCGAGACATTTATAAATATATTAAATCAGTGTGTACTTTTTAATTTTTTTATTAGGTAAGAATGTATTTTGTTTTGTTTCCTTTCAGTAAATTGATGATAGTTTTAAATATTTTATTTGCGACTTTCTGATAAGCTCGCACCCCCATGTAAGTTATCACGCCCCCTAGAGGAGTGTGCCCCTCAGTTTGGGAAGAGTTACTTTTAACAAATAAAAATTCTTTATATGAATTGGTGAAATAAAATTTTAAATTACAAAATGATTAAAGCAAAAATGTGAAGTTATACTAAAGTAATCTGATATTTATAAGAAACTTCCTACCTTCCTTTTGGCAACATTATAATCCGCAAACTGATCAATAATGTCATTTGCGAATATTCTTTCTTTTCATTTTCCGTCTCGAAATACACACGACTCACAAACGTCTTTCCCCGGCTGCGAGAAATCCCAACTTTCTGACGTAATGCCACGATAAATCGCTACGTTTGTCACTAGTTGGCGATAAACGACAATGTAACTCACCTCCAAGAGTATTCTCTATATATAATGCCTTGGCTACCTAACATTTTCAAGAGTTTCGAAAAGATACTAACTTTCTTTGATATATCTCAGTGTCCTTTCTCGCCACGTGACGCCAAATGTTGAATCGGTCTTGGACGCCATGTTTGGGTTCTAAGTTAGTGAAAACAGATATTAATGTAAACTTTTAAAAATTTTCTTTAATTCGAAATTTAAGGAAATGTATAGTTTGAAATATTAAGAAAAAATTCCGTAATTTATTACGCATAAAATTATACTTCAATTTTTCTTCGTTTTTTTTTCCTATATATGTACAAGAAAGTTTCCCCTTATTCCGTCAGTTGAATGTCTGTAATAAATAAAATTCTAATTAGGTTCCATTAAAATAAATTGGCACAAAAAATAAAGCATAAAAAATAAGTGTTTCCTTACCTTTCACCTTATTTAAATATACTGAACAGGAATTAGTAATTTGAATTAAGCAGTGCCAAATCTTAAATAAAAAAACTTAAATTAACCTTTTAGAGATGCTAATTTTGACATTAAAACGTTTCAAAAAGTCGGAAATTTAAATTATATCTACCCTTTTTTTTTTTTTTTAAATCGACAACTTGCACTAGTACCATATTTCGTTGGACAACTGCAACAATACCTTACCGAGCATTGAGGATTTTGGGGCTTTGTAAATAAGGATGTGGGAGAAAATTTTGTAGACCCTCACCTGAAAACAAGTGACCTATTAAGTGATTAATATGTATAGGTTTAGATAAATCATGTGATCAAAAAGCAGTAAAAAAATGAAAAAAGAAAGGATCTCCTTGGTAAAATTTTGAACCATGCCTGTTTTTAACTAGAATATTCCTTAAGCAAAAAATATCCACCCCTCACCCCGTAAAGTTTAAATAAAATCAAAAATATATGATACTTCCAAAAGATGTTAATGGTATGAAAAAAAATGTTTTTATATTTCTAATTCATCATGCAATGGAATATTTATATTTAGAAGCACTTATCAACAGAACCAGAAGACTCACCTTTTCAATTTGCCTTTTTTTCTTGAATAATTTGGTTAACATTTCACCATTAATTGTTTATAATAATTTGAATCATAATGAACTATGATAATAGTAAAAAATAAAATAATACCAAAAAAAAGTACACTTTACTTAAAGTTTAATAAAACATACTGAGGTGACATTTTATATTACCCATTTACATCAAACTAAAAAAAATATAACGAATGTTTAACTTTTAAATACATTTTATCTCCGGCGGCTTCTGAAGTTGACTCAAGAGGGAAGGATGGTGACAAGATGTTTGCTTTCCAATCCCCCTCTCAAATTCAATTTTTACACTTAATGGAGCCGTTTCATATAAAATGAATTGTTTCGGAACAAAATGAATTATAAAATAAAGGGATTGCCTTATATTTTTACTGAAGATTTGCAAATGTTGATTTTTTGTAAGTCTAGTTTGTTCAAAAATGGTGCTATGGTGAGATGAATTTTTAAGGAAAACTTCTCACTATTTAATATTTGTTGTGAAATTTGTGCAAAAAATATATAAAAATTATTAATTTTAATTCTTTCAGAAATGTTTTTAATACTGCCAGTTTTATTTGATCATAATCTACAGAAAATACAGTTTGAAAATTATGGCTCTTTTCCGAGGCATTTATTTGCAATTAGTACACTAAACGCTTAAATTTTATTTAGAAACTAAATTGTACATAAGAGTGGATCGAAATAATTTTTTTCTTAAATTTTCAAAACGTACTTGTGCGGAAAAGATGATCTGCTATATACATGAAGGAAAAAAAATTAATTTTTATGTTAAGTATCTCCATAAGAAAGCCCTGTGACCTAGTGGTAGCGTATCGCGCTGCCACGCCACAGGTTCAGGGTTCTAACCCCAGCTGTTAAAGGTCGATCTAGTCTTTTATCCCTTCAGTGGGTCAATAAATGAGTACCAAGCTTGCCTGGAAACTATACATAGGGGGCTTCACGTCAGACTAACCACCTGACCGGAACATCTGCTTATGCACCTCAGTTCCCAAGAGCATGAAGACTGAGATAGGCACAGTCGGCATTGGCCCTCATGAACTGTTGCGCCACTGAGTTTAGTTTACTTCCATAACAGAAATTGAGTTTTTGTATGGTATTTTAAGAATAACAAGCACTTTAAAACTTTAACTTTTATTACGATGAGTGGATACCTACTAAATAGTTGCAAGAAAAAACAAATCAGGTGCGTTTAACAGAAACTTAAGTAATAAAATTAAGAGAAAAACACCGTCAAAATTACAGTACATGGTAAAGCAGAAGACGCATAAAAGCTTAGATCATACTGATACATTTGGGTTGGGAAATGTTGCAAAATTGCATTGTATTATTCACCACTTAGTACTCTCAATTATTTATAATCGTAGTTTTTGGTTATTTATATTGCAGAAAAATAATTTTACTTTGAGTCTAAAATCTAAAATTTCTAAGCAAAATTAATTCTTTGCCTCTTTTTCCGAAAATTCAACTCCTTTGTTGCAATATTAAACTTTTAAATATTTTTTTTAATTATTTCCCCTATTTTAAATTCATTCATCCCATGAATAATATTTTTCCTCCGCATGGTGCATTACGATTAATACATACTAATATTTCTCCTCCACAACAAAAAACTACTACGCATATTGTACATACATACAGTAATACTGCACGTATTGTACATACATACAGTACATACTGCACGTATTGTACATACATACATACTGTACACACATAAAGTACATATTGTACATCCATAGTGTACATACATACAGTACATATTGTACATACATATTGTACATACATATTGTACATACATATTAGTACATACACACTGTACATACATATATACGTATTGTACATACATACTGTACATACACACTGTACATACATATATACGTATTGTACATACATACTGTGCATGCTTTACGTACATACATACTGCACATAGTGTACATACATACTGTACATATTGTACATACATACGGTAAATATCGTACATACATACTGATCGTGCTTAATGTACATATATGCACACTGTACATATTGTACATACATAAATACTGTACATACTGTAGATACATACATACTTAGATGGCGAAAAGCTCATTAGTCGGCGTTCCTTCTTTTTCTGTATGTATAAAATGTTTTACTTTCGGTTCTGATTCAGTTCTGCCTTTGCTTTGCCGTAAATATGTTGATATTTTGCTTAGCTCAATAGTTTTTGTTAGCCTTCAGGATTAATAGACAGAGCTCATTAAACTCATGTAAATATGTGTAAATAAAATGTCATTAAATGCATTAAACTATCTGGCTTGTCATGAATTGAGTTTAGTACAATTTATTTGTAGTAATTAGTTAGAGCATTCTACCACGCCTAGTAGTCTAGTAAGATGTGCGAAAATATACATACTGTACTTATTCGTTTATTTTATCTGGAAAATGTATTCGTCAGAAATATATTCGTATTTTCAATGTAAATAAGAAGTTTTAACGCTTAATATCGGTGATAAAGTTATTTTAGATTATTTTGTTAATCAAGAATTCAGACTCACATTCCCTCTTTGACCAAAAATGGCGGATGAAAATAGTAGTCTTGTTCTAAATCTCTAACTTACCTCTGTAGTTTGACTCACGAAATGAAAACTCGGGTCTGTTCAATATGTCAGCGCCTTAGTTCCGAGTTGTCAAGTTTCATATAACACCCCCAAGTTTCGGTGATTTCACTTCACTTGACACCTCCCAATGTTGCCTCGCTTTATGTCAATTATTTGTAAACACTGCTGAAAGGATTATACATTAAATAAAAAAAAATGTTTATTTGTCGTTTCGTTGCTTGCACTAAAATTTAGATTGTCTTTTTAATTATTTGAAAAATAATACAAATAATTAAAAAGATAAATTATGTTAGAAGGTTTAATTGTTCTGCTAAATTCATATATTAATCAAAACAGGAAGCTGATTTATTTTTGTATCATTTTTAAAGATTATGATTATTTGAATCATTGAGTCAACCTCCAACTGCTTATACTATCGTTATCCTTGGAATAAGAATATTGTAAACAACCTCCAACTCAACGCAAAGTAACTGTATTTAAAGACGTAAAGATGTATTAAAATTTCCACTGGTTCTCGTGCTATAGTGTTAAGTTTTCTATCTTTTTTTTTAATTCTATTAGTTAAATACTTTCATCTAAATTGTTTTATGCTCTAAAATATTCTGATTTTAATTATATTTACTTTACAAGTAGCAACGAGGAATGATCAGGATATTGCTTTTTTACATATGAAATGAAACATTCATGCAATCAAGTGTTTATCTAGAGCCCAAATCTTACCTAGATTAGAACACACTTATACTGTTGGGTAAGATATTCTCATAGACATTAACAAAAGTTTAAATTAATATTTTATTCTTTATGGTCTGATTATGACAAACATTAGCATACATTATTCGATCCCTTAGACAAATCTAAACAAAATACTAAAAAAACATTGTTGCTGTTTCTAATGCCCTGCCAGATCGAGACTCACGAATTCATCGCGGCAATGGGTAGGATTTATGCCAGTTGTTAGCCATAGTTTTTGAGCACCACACAAGTGATGGGGCGATTTGGCTCGAGTCCCATCCCTATTTTGAGTTAAAACCCCCTGTGGGTGGTAAGGGGAACACACCTCTCTTCACTTCCACCAACCTCACGAGAAAAGTCTGGCTGCTGTTTATAGTATCCCCATCATCTACAAAGGAACTATATATTACAAATATATATATACCTTTTTCTTGATTCGAACCCAGGCCCAGTGGCATAGCAGGCAACGCCACTAACCACTATACCAAATGGGTGGCATATGAAGACTATAAAATTACTTATCTGTAAATTAATCCACCATGCAACTAAACATGAAGGATTTATTTTAATCTAGTGTTAAGGGATCTTTTCCTAAGACACTCTTGCTGTTACATCATAAGCAATTTCAGAACCTTCTCTGACACACTTTATGGCACTTTTCAGTAATAGTGTGTTCTTTCTTCTTTCATATAATTACTAATGGTTTCTTAAATACAAACGTCTATTTGTATATTACAGGTTTCTTCACCGGCTTCTTTCATGATTCTCATACAAAACATAGCCCCAAAGTTAGAGCCAGTTTTCCCCAGATTCCCCAGAGGGGTTTTATAAGGGGAACGCGCGTGAGAACACATTTCAGCCTAGTTAATGAAATTTTTCAAATTTCATATTTTAATCCTGTTTCGGATTTAGGCTCATTATTTAAAGGAAACTCAATAGATATTTTAATTGTTCGTGCAAAGTAAGCTGAGAAAGCGATGAGCAATGAACTCCAAATTATGTAAATTTTACTTATTCTAAATTTGTTTAGGTTAGGTCCGGGAAACCCTGATTTTAAAAAAACCATAAATGGATAATTTTATGATATTAGTGTCACTTAGATTAAAATAATGTATAAAATTTTTTTAAGGATATTATGATAAAAAAATTATTTAAATACAATTTTTTTGCAAATGATTAACTTAGAATAACCCTTTTTCAAAAAGTTCTCCTTTTATAAGAAATGCTTCTGTAATAATAATATTTTTTGTGTGTTTGTGTGTGTGCTTTCGTGCTTATACAAATAAAAACTTTCCAGAGAGTCTGAACTATTTTTTTTAAAAAATCACTTTTATTTTATAGTTACCCACCAATTTAAATATTTATCGGCGTTTTTTTTTCTTAAAATTTCTCCACTCTGTGTAGTAAAATATGGATAAATCCACTTCTAAGTTATATATTTCAAAATTCTAGTTCAGCCTCTGTAAAGGTCTTGGGTATATATTGCAAACTAATATTATAATAGAAGCATTTTTCAAAAAAGAGAATGTTTTGAAAATGGGTCATTCTATGTCATTTTTTAAAAATATTGTACTTAAATAATTGTTTATTGTAATAAAATTTTATGGGGAACAGGCATGCTCGAAAGAGCAAAATGAAAATTAAGATACGGTAAATATCATTACTTTATACTGATCGTGCTTAATGTACATATATGCACACTGTACATATTGTACATACATAAATACTGTACATACTGTGAATACATACATACTTAGATGGCGAAAAGCTCATTAGTCGGCGTTCTTTCTTTTCTCTGTATGTATAAAATGTTTTACTTTCGGTTCTGATTCAGTTCTGCCTTTGCTTTGCCGTAAATATGTTGATATTTTTGCTTAGCTCAATAGTTTTTTGTTAGCCTTCAGGATTAATAGACCGAGAGCTCATTAAACTCATGTAAATATGTTAGCCAAAATAGAGAATGCCATTAAATGCATTAAAAACTATCTGGCTTGTCATGAATTGAGTTTAGTACAATTTATTTAGCAGTAATTAGAGCATTCTACCGCCTATGGTAGTCTAGTAAGATGTGCGAAAATATACATACTGTACTTATTCGTTTTATTTTTATCTGGAAAATGAAATATATAGTATTTTCAATGTAAATAAGAAGTTTTAACGCTTAATATCGGTGATAAAGTTATTTTTAGATTATTTTGTTAATCAAGAATTCAGACTCACATTCCTTTTGACCAAAATGGCGGATGAAAATAGTAGTCTTGTTCTAAATCTCTAACATACCTCTGTAGTTTGACTCACGAAATGAAAACTCGGATGTGTTCAATATGTCAGCGCCTTAGTTCGAGTTGTCAAGTTTTCGCCCATAACACCCCAAGTTTCGGTGATTTCACTTCACTTGACACCTCCCAATGTTGCCTCGCTTTTATGTCAATTATTTGTAAGCTTACTGCTGAAAGGATTATATATTAAATAAAAAAATTTATTTGTCGTTTCGTTTGCTTTGCACTAAAATTTAGATTGTCTTTTTTGAGTATTTGAAAAATAATACAAGTAATTAAAAAAGGTAGAATTATGTTAGAAGATTTAATTGTTCTGCTAAATTCATATTAATCAAAACAGGAAGCTGATTTATTTTTGTATCATTTTTAAAGATTATGATTATTTGAATCATTGAGTCACAACCTCCAACTCCTTATACTATCGTTATCCTTGGAATAAGAATATTGTAAACAACCTCCAACTCAACGCAAAGTAACTGTATTTAAAGACGTATTAAAATTTCCACTGGTTCTCGTGCTATAGTGTTAAGTTTTCTATCTTTTTTTTTAATTCTATTAGTTAAATACTTTCATCTAAATTGTTTTATGCTCTAAAATATTCTGATTTTAATTATATTTACTTTTACAAGTAGCAACGAGGAATGATCAGGATATTGCTTTTTACACATATGAAATGAAACATTCATGCAATCAAGTGTTTATCTAGAGCCCAAATCTTACCTAGATTAAATTTACACTTATACTGTTGGGTAAGATATTCTCGCTAGACATTAACAAAAAGTTTAAATTAATATTTTATTCTTTATGGTCTGATTATGACAAACATTAGCATACATTATTCGATCCCTTAGACAAATCTAAACAAAAATACTAAAAAACATTGTTGCTGTTTTTCTAATGCCCTGCCAGATCGAGACTCACGAAATGGGCTAAGATTTATACCAGTTGTTAGCCATAGTTTTTGAGCACCACACCACAAGTGATGGGGCGATTTGGCTCAGTCCCATCCCTATTTTGAGTTAAAACCCCTGTAGATTGGTAGGGGAACACACCTCTCTTCACTTCCACCAACCTCACGAGAAAAGGCTGGCTGCTGTTTATAGTATCCCCATCATGTACAAAGGAACTATATATTACAAATATCCATGACTTTTCCTTGATTCGAACCCAGGCCCAGTGTCATAGCAGGCCACACAACTAACCACTGTACCGGATGGGTGGCATATGAAGACTATAAAATTACTTATATGTAAATTAATCCACCATGCAACTAAACATGAGAAAGTTTATTTTAATCTAGTGTTAAGGGATCTTTTCCTAAGACACTCTTGCTGTTACATCATAAGCAATTTTAGAACCTTCTCTGACACACTTTATGGCACTTTTCAGTAATAGTGTTCTTTCTTCTTTCATATAATTACTAATGGTTTCTTAAATACAAACGTCTATTTGTATATTACAGGTTTCTTCACCGGCTTCTTCATGATTCTCATACAAAACATAGCCCTAAAGTTAGAGGCCAGTTTCCTCAGATTCCCCAGAGGTTATATAAGGGGAACGCGCGTGAGAACACATTACAGCCTAGTTAATGAAATTTTTCAAATTTCATATTTTAATCCTGTTTCGGATTTAGGCTCATTATTTAAAGGGAAACTCAATAGATATTTTTAATTGTTCGTGCAAAGTAAGCTGAAAGCGATGAGCAATGAACTCAGAGGTATGTAAATTTTACTTATTCTAAATTTGTTTAAGGTTAGGTCGGAACCGTGATTCTAAAAAAGCGCATAAATGGATAATTTTTTATGATATTTAGTGTCACTTAGATTAAAATACATGTATAAAACTATTTTAAGGATATTATGATAAAAAAATTATTTAAATACAATTTTTTGCAAATGATTAACTTAGAATAACCCTTTTTCAAAAAGTTCTCCTTTTATAAGGAATGCTTCTGTAATAATAATATTTGTGTGTGTGTGTGTTTGTGCGTGTGTGTGTGCTTGCGTGCTTATACAAAGTAAAAACTTCTCCAGAGAGTCTGAACTATTTTTTTTTTTAAAAAAATCACTTTATTTTTATAGTTACCACCAATTTAAATATTTATCGGCGTTTTCTTTCTTAAAATTTCTCCACTCTGTCGTAGTAAAATATGGATAAATCCACTTCTAAGTTATATATTTCAAAAATTCTAGTTCAGCCTCTGTAAAGAGGTCTGAGCTATATATATTAGCAAACTAATATTATAATAGAAGCATTTTTCATAAAAAGAGAATGTTTTGAAAATGGGTCATTCTATGTTCATTTTTTTAAAAAAATATTGTACTTAGATAATTGTGTTTATTGTAATAATATTCTTATGGGAACCAGGTCATGCTCGAAAGAGCAAAATGCCAAAATTAAGACCCTTTGTTTATAAGACATATATCTTTTAAAATTTCCAATAGAGCTTAGATTTTCTATGCTCTTAATAAAAATAACTTAATTATTCTGAAGAACTATAAAAATAACTTTTTTGTTCAAAAGGGTTTTTTTTCCTACTTAAGTAAGTAATACATAATTTTTGAGAACTCATAATACATACTTATGTTTAGGTACCATTTTTTTAAAAAGTATGTTTTGCTTATACAAAATATTTTTTACTCATATATAAATTAATACAGAAAATACAGTGTACCTATTTTTTTAGTAAAATTTTTTAGTATAGTTTCTGTAAAAAATTATAAAACTTTGGGGAATTTTAAAATTCTTATTTTCTGCTTTTTGTATAAAACCATTTTTTAAAAATTAGACACTATTTTAATAGAAGAAAAAGTGGGGTTCACTGTATGCATAGGCATCTTGTATAGAAAGTATACAAAATATGGAATATATAGTACAGTAGTTTTTGAAAGCTGTACTAAATGCAAAAAATATGCTTTTGAGAAAAAAGTGAAAAAACTAAAAAAACAAAACAAAATTTTAGCATATTATACACTTGATTAGTATTTGCTAGCCTATTTTTATATGCCTAATAATAATACTTTATCATTCTTTGGAGTTAGAAAACTAATTTTAAATTCATATGTTTTTTCCCTTTGTTTTAGTTAGCATTAACATAATTTTAGAGATCTTGTAATACTATCATGTAGGTACCATTTCTTATAAAAATATTTCTTGAATACATAAAAATTTTTACACATATATATAAAGCAACATATCAAACATAATGAATCAGTTTTTTAATGAATAAATTGCATAATTTCATTGTAATAATCATAAAACCTTAAAATTTTGAGAAACTTAATTTTCTTTTTGCACATATAAATCTATTTTTTTTAAAAAAAAATTAGACATTATATACCAAAACATATTTTGTTCACTATATGCACATGTATCCTGTTTAGATATATTTATTATTCATTCAAATGAAAAAAATTAAAAGTTTAACACGGGAGAAACTACACACTTAAAATATGTCAAAAGGGGCGTGGTCATTTTGTTTTACATTTTTATTTTTAATATTTTAAGGCTATTTTATCAACAAACATATAGAATTGCCACGCTGTTTGGATTCAGAAAAATATGCACTATTTTTAGAACCAAAAATTGAAAAAATCGATTTTTTCAAATTGTAGGTAATCCTGGTTCTCTTAAAATAAATTTACAAACGTTTTCTTTTCTAAGTGAGACTAAATATCATAAATATTATCCATTTATACTTTTTTGCAAAATCAAATTTACGAACGTAGTCGGATACTTTAAAAAAATTCGAAGTTTGCACTCAAACTAATTTTTTTTTTCATAGCCTGGTAAAAATTTTAATATAATTAAGTAGCATTGTTGCGTTAAAGATTTCTTGTAGCATTGTTGCGTCTTTCACGCAGATACGTAGGATTATTTAACGCATAAATAATACCAGGATATACTACAATAAATGTAAAATTCTCAACAGCAGAAAATGTAAGTATTAGTATAACTTTTATTATTTAAAAGAAATGTGCAATAATTTTAAATAAAGCAAATACATTTCATTAACATTATTGCATATACTAAAAATATAAACCAATCCATACATATTATTCAAGCGTTAACATCCTTACTGCAGTAAAAAAGAAAAAGACATTTTTTAGAACAGGAACCACTTTTAGTAACTGGCAAATATAATTCTAAGAAAATACATTTAAAGTTTGTCAAAACAAAAGTTTTGAGACCAATAACCTACAGACATTTTAAAATTAAAATAAGAAAATTCATAAAATGATGTTTGTGTAATTTTTATAAGGGTATTTGTTACTTTTAGAAATTAATTAAATATGTTAATTAAGTTAATTGTTGTGGTTCTCGTGTTCATAGTTTGGAAAAGGAAAAAAAATTAGTTAATTAAAAAATTAAATTTAAAAACACACATTTACTGAATTTACATTCTCGCAAAAACATCTTTAATATATTTATTATACTCGGAAATTAAATTATTTTGGGACTAAATTTTACGAGTACTTATTTCCGCTAAGACAATTATTAGTAAAGCAAATAAATAAATTTTAAATTAGTGGAACTTTAAATCATACATTTACCAAACAAAATGCCTTTAAGTCAGTCACATTAGAAGCCCCAAATCTCTTTTAACGAAACAAAACACTTAGTCTTGAAAGATATTGCCGTTCTTTAAGAATTTAAAATGAATTTCTTTCTATAAAATCTAAATTCATTTATTTACTTCTACAAATTTCATTTTCTTACAAAGGTGATTCTGACAGTCCACTGAAAGTTTAAAAAGCTTTGAAGTATTTTACAATAATAGACAATCTTCAAGCGTACCTTCGGTGAAAAATCCAAGTACGTTTGACTGAAAAGATCTTCATGATGGTACTTAAAAAGAAGATTACTATGACAGTGATGTCTGGTTTTCAAATAACTTCTGTTAGTAGTTTCGCTGTTTGTTATTATTTAAGGACTTTTAAATTTTGATGTTTGGTTTTTAGAATAATGGACTTTTAACATGTAGTACGCGAAATTAACGAGACTTTGATTTTTAAGCAATATTTTGTTCTATTGATAAACAGAAACGTTTTATTCTTTTTAAATGCCCATTAAAACTTTTCTGTCGGTATATCAATGAAAAGAGTAGGGTTGATGAAAAGAAACTAAATAGAAATAAGGCAATATACTCTATCCTCCAAAAGATAAGGTGGAGAAACCTGCGTCTGTGTCTTATTTGAAAATGAATAAACATAGAGACAAGGAATTTGGAAGAAATCTTGTGACATAACCATCTGTCGATATAGCTATATGTCTTGGGGTTCATAAGTTAGAGGTGGGATTATTGTGGAAGGATGAGACATTCTAATTCTTAATATGACTTTTATTAAAATTTAACTTAAATTACTTATGTAACGAACAAACATATTAAGTGAGAATAAACCAAAGTACGCCGATTTAATTAAGTCAGATAAGCACCGAATTAAAATCACTTATCAAATATAACTAATTATCTGCCTAATCTGCTTCAATATTATACTAGCGTTCAGAATACCATCTTCTACCTTGGAGGAATAATCATCCGATCCAATCAACTTCAGATATTCAGGGGTAGGCGCGAGTGCAATAGTATGCACCTTGTACAACTGGCGGGATCTCCGTGATTCCTTGGTAGGCCTTCTAATTACACTTCTACCTTTTTCCGAACTAAGCTTTCTCTAGATTGCCAAGCCCTTGCTCACTAAACTTTCTATCCTTTTAAAAGGTTATCTTATTTGCATTGTTGCTCCGTTTTTACTTCTTGGATTTGGGGTTGGAAAAGTTTGCCATTAATCGTGGCCGTCCAAGAACATTAGGAGTTAGCATTGTTAGAAGAAGAACGCGAGAGATGTCTGATCTGTGATTAAAAGTTTATTCGAAAGAGGCTCATAAATCTGCACGAATTTTGACGCAAACATGACACAAAAGTGTGTACTTATTTACGCACGTAAGAAGTTATACTTCTTTGGCGTAACAAGAAAAAAAATATATATATATTTATAAAAAATAAAACATTGAGCGGGACAAGCTGAACCAAGGATGAAAGGCGGTCACGAGCAGAGTTGAACGATGCTAATCTTAAATCAATCGGACCAGCCAAACCCGAGATAATAACGGTTTAAATAAATTTAAACAACCCCGCACAGGGACAATAAGACCAATAACATGAGGGGGGGTCGGCAGACTGTACATGGAGATGAGTTGAACCGAATGTGACACCTGAGACCTCACATCAAATGTCTCGGCGGGAAGAATCGTTCCTGAGAAAATTAAGACATCCACCTATGAAGAACCCCGAGCTATGGTCATTTTTAAAATAATTAAAACGTTTAAAACAATTAAATAAAATAGAAGCAGGGCACCCAGCAACTCGAAACCCAGCCTGGTTGTGAAGAGACACAAGAGGAATCCATTCAACCTGGTCCAGAGTTTGTAGTCACAAATGGGGCAGCGCCCAAGCTCGGGAAAGGAAAACGAAACTAACTCCCCCAGAGGGAGTAACTGTAACGTAAATGGTCACGTACATCTCAACGATACACAGAGTAGTAGGTGATCTCAAAGTTTCATCCTTCTATCTCTGTAATATCGTGACGTCATCAAACGCTCGAACCCCACAGGAATAACATGGGGATTCTCTCTCTCTCTCTCTCTAATTTTACTGACGCCCCCTAGGACTACTATCTACACACGAATTATAACAGATGAAAGGAAGCTTAGCGAGAACCTATTGTCCGAGTTTCATTAACGGAGCTCAAACATCCTCGGAGCTATGTGAGGTTTAAAAATTAAAACTTTAAGATAATTTTAAAATGTTAAATATGGGTGAAGAAATGGGGCTATGATCCTGAAATTTATTATCTAGGATGCTTATAGGAGAACAATTGAATCCAGCCAGTGCGATTTTGACCAAGGTGGATTAGGATTCGAGTTATTACTGGGAAGAAACCCTGTAGGGAGCACCGGAGGGGACCAATTCCGTGTAAAACTCGCGCTAATACGAAAATATGGTGGACCTCAAAATCAAGTCTCAATCTCAATTTTTAGGGGGTGAAACGTTTTTCCAGTCCACATTAAGAAGGGAGCATGATTGCTGCACTCCCCATGCCGACATAATGGGAATGAAGTATAGATGACTGGATGGGTCTCGACGAGTAGAACAATTGGTTCCAAATCTCAAGTATAAGACTCGAACAGGAACCACGATTTAACAAATTTAAAAAAGTTAAAAAGAAAAGTTTAAAACAATTTAAGACTATGGAAAATAGTCCTATGAGCAGAAATTATAATAACTGGAAGAGCAGATATAGAGAGGGATCGAATGAGCCAGATCCGAAAGGACTGTAAGGCTCAGTTGCCGATATATTAGCCAAAACTGTACAGGGGGTGCGTCCCAGCAGCTATGGTTAAAACAGTTATTGATCCCCAAATATCAGTCCCTAGAACCCAAAATGTGGCAGGTTAAAGTATTAGACAATGGTATGCACGCGCATCCGTGACGTTGTGCGCGCGCATCATAAGATTTACTCTCATCCTTTTTTCCTAACGCGCAAAAAGAGTATAACTTCAAAAGTCCATAGTTCGAGAGAGAGCTTTTTCAACGCAATTTTAATGGGTCCCCATTGAAATCTTGAAAATCCCATTGAGACATTGAAAAATCGTTGTAATAAGGAATGTGTCTAATAGTAATTAATGTTCATTGACAGCATCGACTATCCATGCTGTCAATTATTTCTCGTTTTATCGAAAGTTAAGCGAAAAGAACAGGCATGGGTCACCACGTGGTCAACTTATGAGGAGGTATTCCGAAAAGGACTCAAAATATCAGCAGGCCTTATCAATGGAATCCTAACTATTCTCTTTATTCAGCTTTTTCGAAATTGATCTAATTTTCCTATTAACTTCAACAACGATCCTTAGAAGTAATTAAGGTTAAGAAGCAAAAATTCGTAGAGGTTATTCATTATCAGGCATTTTGAAGGGAATTCATAAGCGTAGTGACATCGACCAAGTATCTCGTCCCGATATTTTATACTGCATTAAGAATTTTAGCTTCATGGAACACATGCTGGTTAGTGTTACCTTCTGGACTTGACCATCTAGTGCATTGTTTTTCTCAGATTAACAGTAGGTCGAAATCACTCTCTTTACGTGGTCCGAACTCATCTATGAAGAGTACAGAAACTTATTACTGTCAGTGCAGGAAACGTATTTTCTTGCTGCACAAATGGGTACATAGATGCCGTTATGATTATACACACACATTCCATGTGTGGTCTTATCTAGGAACCTGCATTATGAAGGCATCCTCGCATGTAATTGGGGGAGGTTCTAGTTCCTGATGTGACCAAATGATCAACAACGAGCCGAGGTAAAGGTGCTTGCTTCTCTTTTCAGTAGAAATGGTAGAAAACGGTATTTCAAGGTTTTGCAACCGTAGTTGACATGGAATGCATCTTCTAAACACAGAATCTTCAAGCTAAAAACTGATCCCACATAGTGGCCTAAGCCGTGAGGTACATTGTGATGTCTTGCGGCATCAACTTCTAACAACCCCATTTTTCGGGTGTTCTGGTCATTATCTTCTTGACGAATCAGTTAAATAACTTCTAGTCATTGCAAGACTCTTCAATATTGGTAGTGAAATTATTTATTGATAATGACGAATCATGCACAAAACATGCATATGAAGTTGAGAAAGTTTGATTTTTGCACATTTTCTTCCGTTCCTATATTATGTACTCGTTTCTTTAAAATAAAATTGGTAATTACCATGTATTTGTTTCTTAAGAGAGAGAAGTTTTCTTACAGTTTGTTACTATTGCCGTACCAACTATAAATTGTATTATCTCTGCCATTTTTAAATTGAATTTTAAAAATTATGTTGTACCTTCTTAACTTTTGGGGCCGATGCATACAAGAGTGTATCCCACAAAAGTTCCTGGAATAATTTTCTTGTTGACTAAAGGTAGGAGTTTCAGGCTGAAAAGTTGATGGGGGATCTAAGCTTCGAAAAGGAGAGGGCTGTCAGATGTCTGTGGGCACTTGAGGAAGCAGGGTCACGCTCCGCACAGATGTATCTACTTCATCCTGGTCGAGCAAAAAATGGACAAATTTTTAGAGCAGTTAAATGCAATCAAGTTTTGTATGACACTGAGTAAAAATAGGGCGGAGGTGCTCTAAATGCTTCGGAAAGCTTACAGTGACGGAGCTATAAAACAAAGCTAGACTTTCATGTTGCACAAAAAGTTCCGAAGGTCTGGAGTCCATTAAAGCACAGATCCACATCAGAGCGCCCGTCAGCTTAACAGAAATGGACGATTCTGTGCGAAATTGTATCAAATTCTTGAAAAGTGCTAATGATTAATTGTTTTTAAGGTTTCAGAGGTGTGCGAATACCAAAACAATCATTCATCGCATTTTTAACGGATGACCTTCAAATGAATAAAATTTTTGCGCTACAAACACGACAACGTCAAAGCCATAACGCGCTCATTGTCATCGAGTTATTATTGACCAAAATGGGTGTGACAACGCTTCTCCAGCCACCGTACAGCCCCGATTTAGCACCAGTAGACTATTTTTGTTCTCCAGGATCAAAGAACCTTAAAAATTTCGACATGGGACACTGGAGGGATACAGGTAGTCCATTTTGCTCAAAGAAGGTACAGTAGATACCTCTGCCGGAGCGTGACCCTACATCAACCTTGTGTTCGTAGGCGACCGACAACGTCTTGTTTTAAAAAATCATAGAACCTTCAACAACTTTTTCGGCTGAAGCTACGCCAGTTCAGCCAGTGTTATAACTCTAACAAATCATTCCCAGAACTTTGGAGACAAAACCTGTATTAATATTGTGAGAAATGTCCCATCTTATTATTTTATTTTTCACTAAAAATGAAGAATGGCACCTTGTATTTTTCATTGTTAGGTCGAACGGGACTGATATTATTTTTATCTTTTCCTTAAAATCATTCTTCATGTACATTGTTTTTAAACTTAAGATGTTAAAAGATAAAAAGAGAAAAAAAAGGAAAAGAAAAAGAAAAAAATTGCATTTTTTAGAAATTTTAAATTTTAAGCATAAATATTCAGAAATAAGAAGAACGGATGTACTATAGCATCAATAACTCACACACACATATACGAAAATTGAGATTAAAATATTATTTCATGTGTTGTTTGCTCTTTAAGAACTTTAAGAGGAAGAATGCAAAATAATATTGATTTACCAATTCCTAAATTACAAGACAAAATCAGTGAAAAAAATTGATTTAAAATAGTGAAATAATAATAAAAAAACGCAAAATGAGATTTTGGTTTTATTCTACACTTACGAAACTAAGCTCAAAATTTTAATAATCATATTTAGGAATCTATGGAGAATATAGTCTATTATATAATTTATTTTTTTCAAGTTTTTATTAAACTTCCTTCAAAATAAATGAAGAAGATTATTTAAAAGATTTTTATTGAAATTTTTAAGGTTAATTTTCCAATTCGATATAAGATAAAATAATTTTAGTATGAAAACTAAAAATAAATAGCATGTACTTCCTGAAAAATTAAAAAAAAAAATTAATAAATAAAAAATTACAAAATTACCATTAAGTTCTCCAAGATGGAAAGCGTACTTAAGTTTTCAAAAATAAAAGATTTAATAAAGGTTGAGAGATTATTATTGGGTGTATATTGAGTTCCCCATATATACTTGATTTTTAATCAATTTTTATTAGAATCCTTTTAAAATTTCTAAAATCTAATACGAAAATTCCGAGAGTTTGATACTGAACAGCTTTGTATCATTTAATTCATGTTGCATGCAATATATGTGTGTGTGTTTCTTTAAAAATGATATTTTTAGACTGCTTAGAAAAATTTAATCAGAAAATTGATTTTAGGAAAATGTAACTTAATCCTGTTACTTTATTTTGTCCTTTAACTATATTTTTCGGAAATTTTCTTTAATAAAATATTTTATTTCGTTTTCCTTTTACATTTTTCTATTATTTACAGAGTAATGCTTTAACAGAGGTCTTTATATAATTCTCTGATTATATACCTTATTTTTAAGTGTCTCGGAAATGAACAAAATCAATTACATAGCAGAATAAAATTTCTTCGTTGATTTAAAATACTTAATGCAACAATATTGTTTTTAGTGTTGCATAAAAGTATTATCCTAAGTTGTTATATTTTAAGGGATTGCAAATTAGATGAACAAATTAATTCAGTTGAAGGTGATTGGAGGATTTTTCCCTATTAAAAAAGTAATGGCTAATTTTAATATGATATGAATTTCTGGATTTGGATTGTCGTATTGGCCACTTATCCCGCCAAGTTTTTTTCTCGCCAAATTGATAAAGGGTCAAAATCAACAAATCGTAGAGTTGCTACTCGAATACACTTACGCAAAACTCGCCAAATGGTAAATTTTCAAAATTTGATGGACCAGTGGCATATTGGACAATTTGACCGAATTTCTTTTACTTGGAAACAGGTAGTTTACCTGCAAGTATAAAGGCAATACAGTAAACATTAACCTGATATTTACAATATTAGTCATTCAAAATTCAAAACCATGACGGAATAAATTGAAATAGTAGCGGGGCTTCCGTTGGCTTAATATGTAGTATTAGTTTAGAGATTGTGCCAGCTACAGATGTCACATTTCTGTGCTACAGGGTGGTTCAAAACTACGCGGTTCATCGATAATAGCCCTGACTTTGGTTTTATAAAGCGACACGTTAATTACGACTCACTTAAGTAGGTATGGAATTTGGTGTATTATTTAATGTCATTTGCTTTAGAAAAAAATTTTGCCACCCCTCTTGCGATCAATTCATTGCTGCAATTGTCTTTAATTTTACATTTGTATATTCGGTTACAAGGTAGAAGAGAGTTCACGTGGACGTGAGCATATGAGATGTTATGACGCGTGGGAATTCGGCCAAATCTTGAATTTACATAACAATACCAAGATGATCGTATCATAAACATGCTAGCCAAATGACCTTTTACTTAACATTTGATGTTTACGCATTTTTGCTCTGTTTAGAGAGTTAAACCGTTATGCTACTGATGTCATAAATTCCTGAAATGTCTCTCCCCTCAGGGGAGCTCATCTTTTATGGATGAGTACATATGTGACAATCGCGAGGTGCCCTAGTGATCTTTTCCTTTTCTCAAAGGGGTGTACAGTCTTTTGGTAAAAACACGGGTATCACGCCCCCAGGATGCGCCGTGATTCTTCTCTATTTTTCAACCACCTTTCTTGTTAATATTTTCCTCTCTTTCTTTTCCAGTCAAGTTCACAGTTTCAACAAAAAATAAATATACGTGTTTAAAATTAATTTAGTTTCTTTTCTTAGATTGGCCCAGTGGTCGAGTGGTAGCGTATCGCGCTTCCACACCACAGGTCCGGGTTCTATTCCAGGGCAGGACAATGTCAACTCAGCATTTCATTCTTACTGCATTGGGTCGATAAATGAGTACCAATCTTGCTTGGGGACACCGGGGGTCTCACTTCCAACTGACCACTTGATAGGGACATCTGCTTATGCACCTCAATGCCCAATGGTCACGTATACTGGTGTGAGCCCAGTAGGCCCTCACTCTCATGGGCTGTTGCGGCACTGAGTTTGAGTTACTTAGATAACAATTAACATTTTTAACAATTTTTTGGTTTCATTTTGAATTGCATTAAATTCGTTTAATTTTTAAATAATGTTTCCATATATTTTCTTCTGAACTGGATTTTTTATATTTAGTCTGTCATTTTACCTTGTAATACTGAAACTCTGTTCTTGTCAATATTTTTTAGATATTTCATAATAATTACATATTTTATAATGATTTTTAGATATTAACAATTATTTGGTGCAATTTAGCCGAATCCGGCTCTTGCCCTTTAAAGTATCCAACTACGTTCGAAACCAAGATTTTAAAAAAGCGCATAAATGGATAATTTTCATGATATTTAGTGTAACTTAGTTTAGAATACATATATAAAATTGTTTTAAGGACATTTTAACAAAAAAATTTATTTAAATACAATATTTCGGCAAAAAATGAGCTTAGAATAACCTTTTATCAAAATGTTCTCTTTTTAGAAAAAATTCTTCAAAAATAATAATATTTTGCCTGTATATAGCTCAAACCTCTGTACAGAAGCTCAACTATGATTTTTGAAAACTTCACATAATTTTCAGGATTCACCATTGAAATAATTATCGGCGTTTTTTCTTTAAATTTCTCTCCCCTCTGTTGTCGTAAAACATGGATAAACCCATTTCTAAATATATTTCAAAAATTCTAGTTAAGCCTCTGTACAGTGGTTTGGGCTATATACAGGCAAGATTTTTATTATAATAGAAGCATTTTTCATAAAAAAAAGAATATTTTGAAAATTGTTCATTCTATGTTCATTTTTTGTCAAAATATTATACTTAAATCATTTTTTATTGTAATACTATTCTAAACTCAATTTTATATACATTTTCTAATCTAAGTGACACTAAATATCATAAATATATTCCATTTATACGCTTTCGCAAAATCACGGTTCCAAACGTAGTCGAATACCTTAAGCTCCCTTACTCAAAAATGCCTCTACAGTGATTGCAAACCATGCTTAATGAAGTAGCATTTCCAGTTCATTGACATTTGTTACAAGGTTATTCTACTCTTTTAAATGCCTTTCCAGTTCATTTCATATATTTTCGATTATTCTAATATCAGGCCATAGTTATGGTTAAATCAGTTCTGTACGGTTTGGACGTGATGGGAAATATCATTGTCATCCTGATGTATTTTGTCGCCATATGGAAACCAATCCTTTAATATTGGTATAAAAATATTTTCTAGTTGAGATTAGTACTCATTTTCCGTTTTGTTATCGTTTATAGTGATAAAGAGAACAATCTAATTCCAGCCAAATGCTCCCCAGATCATTAGTCACTTACCTTCAGCCTGTACAATTGGCTGTTTGCAATCTGGATGAAGAGGTTCATGATGTTTTGACGAATTCTTTATGTTCCATTATTTGTAAAAAGTGTAAAAAATGGCTTTCATCAATCCATACAACTCTTTCCCACATTTCTAATTCCCAGATTTTCTACTCTTTAGCACAACCATAATGATATCATTGATTTAAAACTGAAAGATAGGGTTTTGTTGTTGGTTGTCGACTTTCAAATAAGAAAATGTAAATTATTTTCCTATTGTTCTGTGAGAAATCTATGTTTCCGAGTTTAAATTGAACCCTTTTGTAATTTGTTGAGTTATCAATCGTCTTATTTCCCTATTTTTCTTCACATTCTGCTTCAATTTCCTCTAATACCGTTTTGTTATTTTCTTGGATCGATGTCCCCTAGATGATGAAGGTTTTGTGTTAAATATGTTTTATGTATCATTATAACAGTTATGTTTGTTATTCTAAGTTGTTTTGTGTGAAACTTCAGATACACTTTCACGCCATTTTGTCACATAAAAACCTTCGACTCTTCTTTATACTCACTAATAGCTTTTCTTGACCTCATCATAAAGCAAAAATAATTAGTTTTAAAAATTTAAAACTATTAATTTTAAATAATATAATCGATTAATTTGTAATGTACTTTTTTAAAAATATTAATAAATATTTTCTATAGTCGCAATTTAAGTAAAATAGAAATAGGTGAAAGGTGGCTAGTCTTTGAACCACTATAATTAGTACAATAATATTGTATTAGTAATATCACACACAGTAATATCACTACCACGTATTGTGGTAGTTAATTTCAATTTTAGCTTTTGCCCAAAATACAGATCTTATTTGTGAGTCTGCATATTACATGAAGCTGTTGAAACGGTAACTTTGTAACTAACTCCGACAGTTCTGTTCCTTACATGTCTTACTCTCGAAACCAAAACATTTGTAGGTGTTGCAGATGTAATGAATAACAAACACAAGATTAAATTAATCTCAAATTAAATTTTTACTTATTATTCTCACTTATAATAAAATAATGTTTACCTCAGAAACAAACAAATATGCATAAAAACTGATTCGTGGATAATGGATCCATGTAGACCTCTTAAATCTTTAATTTATATAATCGCTAAAATTCTGCTTCCAATGGAACTTTAATACTACATAGTTTGAAGTACGCGCATGAATTATTAACTAACTGTAAAATAATTCGATCACCTCACAGCTAAAGAAAAATAACAATTCTTGAAAAGTGCAAGCTTAAACAAACAGGCATTTTTGCGAGATTTATAAAATTATCTATACATCGAATAGAATAAATTGAGTAAACATATTTCATATTAAAATACACACATGAATACAAATTAGCGCAGCAAAGAGTCGTTAAAATGAAACCAAATTTTACATACGTAATGACTCCTTTGACATAAATAAATAATTAGAAAATCAAGAAAAAGAACATTTTTTCGGAAAGGCGGCACACAAGAACGGAGGATTTAATACCCTTTTGAAACCCACTCTATGGCGCAGATGCATAATGCGATACGATCGGGCATTGAGGACGTACAAGTTCTGTATGTCTTGGTAATTTCGTTCCATATTTCCTGTAACCTTGTCACAAGTTCATTTCAAACTCGTGGATGCCTAACTCTCCGTCGAAATGGTCCCAAATATTCTCGATTGGAACAAATGTGGGGATCAGGCAGGCCAAGGAAGGGTAGCTTAACATTGCGAGGAAAGTCTTGTGAATACGGTAAATATCATTACTTTATACTGATCGTGCTTAATGTACATATATGCACACTGTACATATTGTACATACATAAATACTGTACATACTGTGAATACATACATACTTAGATGGCGAAAAGCTCATTAGTCGGCGTTCTTTCTTTTCTCTGTATGTATAAAATGTTTTACTTTCGGTTCTGATTCAGTTCTGCCTTTGCTTTGCCGTAAATATGTTGATATTTTTGCTTAGCTCAATAGTTTTTTGTTAGCCTTCAGGATTAATAGACCGAGAGCTCATTAAACTCATGTAAATATGTTAGCCAAAATAGAGAATGCCATTAAATGCATTAAAAACTATCTGGCTTGTCATGAATTGAGTTTAGTACAATTTATTTAGCAGTAATTAGAGCATTCTACCGCCTATGGTAGTCTAGTAAGATGTGCGAAAATATACATACTGTACTTATTCGTTTTATTTTTATCTGGAAAATGAAATATATAGTATTTTCAATGTAAATAAGAAGTTTTAACGCTTAATATCGGTGATAAAGTTATTTTTAGATTATTTTGTTAATCAAGAATTCAGACTCACATTCCTTTTGACCAAAATGGCGGATGAAAATAGTAGTCTTGTTCTAAATCTCTAACATACCTCTGTAGTTTGACTCACGAAATGAAAACTCGGATGTGTTCAATATGTCAGCGCCTTAGTTCGAGTTGTCAAGTTTTCGCCCATAACACCCCAAGTTTCGGTGATTTCACTTCACTTGACACCTCCCAATGTTGCCTCGCTTTTATGTCAATTATTTGTAAGCTTACTGCTGAAAGGATTATATATTAAATAAAAAAATTTATTTGTCGTTTCGTTTGCTTTGCACTAAAATTTAGATTGTCTTTTTTGAGTATTTGAAAAATAATACAAGTAATTAAAAAAGGTAGAATTATGTTAGAAGATTTAATTGTTCTGCTAAATTCATATTAATCAAAACAGGAAGCTGATTTATTTTTTTATCATTTTAAAAAGATTATGATTATTTGAATCATTGAGTCACAACCTCCAACTCCTTATACTATCGTTATCCTTGGAATAAGAATATTGTAAACAACCTCAACTCAACGCAAAGTAACTTGTATTTAAGACGTATTAAAATTTCCACTGTGGTTCTCGTGCTATAGTGTTAAGTTTTCTATCTTTTTTTTTAATTCTATTAGTTAAATACTTTCATCTAGAATTGTTTTATGCTCTAAAATATTCTGATTTTAATTATATTTACTTTTACAAGTAGCAACGAGGAATGATCAGGATATTGCTTTTTACACATATGAAATGAAACATTCATGCAATCAAGTGTTTATCTAGAGCCCAAATCTTACCTAGATTAAATTTACACTTATACTGTTGGGTAAGATATTCTCGCTAGACATTAACAAAAAGTTTAAATTAATATTTTATTCTTTATGGTCTGATTATGACAAACATTAGCATACATTATTCGATCCCTTAGACAAATCTAAACAAAATACTAAAAAAACATTGTTGCTGTTTCTAATGCCCTGCCAGATCGAGACTCACGAAATGGGCTAAAGATTTATGCCAGTTGTTAGCCATAGTTTTTGAGCACCACACAAGTGATGGGGCGATTTGGCTCGAGTCCCATCCCTATTTTGAGTTAAAACCCCCTGTGGGTGGTAAGGGGAACACACCTCTCTTCACTTCCACCAACCTCACGAGAAAAGGCTGGCTGCTGTTTATAGTATCCCCATCATGTACAAAGGAACTATATATTACAAATATCCATGACTTTTCCTTGATTCGAACCCAGGCCCAGTGTCATAGCAGGCCACACAACTAACCACTGTACCGGATGGGTGGCATATGAAGACTATAAAATTACTTATATGTAAATTAATCCACCATGCAACTAAACATGAAGGATTTATTTTAATCTAGTGTTAAGGGATCTTTTCCTAAGACACTCTTGCTGTTACATCATAAACAATTTGGGAACTTCTTCTCTGACACACTTTATGGCACTTTTCAGTAATAGTGTTCTTTCTTCTTTCATATAATTACTAATGGTTTCTTAAATACAAACGTCTATTTGTATATTACAGGTTTCTTCACCGGCTTCTTCATGATTCTCATACAAAACATAGCCCTAAAGTTAGAGGCCAGTTTCCTCAGATTCCCCAGAGGTTATATAAGGGGAACGCGCGTGAGAACACATTACAGCCTAGTTAATGAAATTTTTCAAATTTCATATTTTAATCCTGTTTCGGATTTAGGCTCATTATTTAAAGGGAAACTCAATAGATATTTTAATTGTTCGTGCAAAGTAAGCTGAGAAAGCGATGAGCAATGAACTCCGAAATTATGTAAATTTTACTTATTCTAAATTTGTTTAAGGTTAGGTCCGGAACCGTGATTCTAAAAAAAGCGCATAAATGGATAATTTTTATGATATTTAGTGTCACTTAGATTAAAATACATGTATAAAACTATTTTAAGGATATTATGATAAAAAAATTATTTAAATACAATTTTTTGCAAATGATTAACTTAGAATAACCCTTTTTTCAAAAGTTCTCCTTTTATAAGAGAATGCTTCTGTAATAATAATATTTTGTGTGTGTGTGTGTTTGTGCGTGTGTGTGTGCTTGCGTGCTTATACAAAGTAAAAACTTCTCCAGAGAGTCTGAACTATTTTTTTTTTTAAAAAAATCACTTTATTTTTATAGTTACCACCAATTTAAATATTTATCGGCGTTTTCTTTCTTAAAATTTCTCCACTCTGTCGTAGTAAAATATGGATAAATCCACTTCTAAGTTATATATTTCAAAAATTCTAGTTCAGCCTCTGTAAAGAGGTCTGAGCTATATATTGGCAAACTAATATTATAATAGAAGCATTTTTCATAAAAAGAGAATGTTTTGAAAATGGGTCATTCTATGTTCATTTTTTTAAAAAAATATTGTACTTAGATAATTGTGTTTATTGTAATAATATTCTTATGGGAACCAGGTCATGCTCGAAAGAGCAAAATGCCAAAATTAAGACCCTTTGTTTATAAGACATATATCTTTTAAAATTTCCAATAGGCTTAGATTTTCTATGCTCTTAATAAAAATAACTTAATTATTCTGAAGAACTATAAAAATAACTTTTTTGTTCAAAAGGGTTTTTTTTCCTACTTAAGTAAGTAATACATAATTTTTGAGAACTCATAATACATACTTATGTTTAGGTACCATTTTTTTAAAAAGTATGTTTTGCTTATACAAAATATTTTTTACTCATATATAAATTAATACAGAAAATACAGTGTACCTATTTTTTTTTTAGTAAAATTTTTTAGTATAGTTTCTGTAAAAAATTATAAAACTTTGGGGAATTTTAAAATTCTTATTTTCTGCTTTTTGTATAAAACCATTTTTTAAAAATTAGACACTATTTTAATAGAAGAAAAAGTGGGGTTCACTGTATGCATAGGCATCTTGTATAGAAAGTATACAAAATATGGAATATATAGTACAGTAGTTTTTGAAAGCTGTACTAAATGCAAAAAATATGCTTTTGAAAAAGTGAAAAAAACTAAAAAAACAAAACAAAATTTTAGCATATTATACACTTGATTAGTATTTGCTAGCCTATTTTTTATATGCCTAATAATAATACTTTATCATTCTTTGGAGTTAGAAAACTAATTTTAAATTCATATGTTTTTCCCTTTGTTTTGGATTAGCATTAACTTATAATTTTAGAGATCTTGTAATACTATCATGTGAGGATGCCATTTCTTATAAAAAATATTTCTTGAATACATAAAATTTTACACATATATATAAAGCAACATATCAAACATAATGAATCAGTTTTTTAATGAATAGTGCATAATTTCATTGTAATAATCATAAAACCTTAAAATTTTGAGAAACTTAATTTTCTTTTGCACATATAAATCTATTTTTTTTAAAAAAAAATTAGACATTATATACCAAAACATATTTTGTTCACTATATGCACATGTATCCTGTTTAGATATATTTATTATTCATTCAAATGAAAAAAATTAAAAGTTTAACACGGGAGAAACTACACACTTAAAATATGTCAAAAGGGGGCGTGGTCATTTTGTTTTACATTTTTATTTTTAATATTTTAAGGCTATTTTATCAACAAACATATAGAATTGCCACGCTGTTTGGATTCAGAAAAATATGCACTATTTTTAGAACCAAAAATTGAAAAAATCGATTTTTTCAAATTGTAGGTAATCCTGGTTCTCTTAAAATAAATTTACAAACGTTTTTCTTTTCTAAGTGAGACTAAATATCATAAATATTATCCATTTATACTTTTTTGCAAAATCAAATTTACGAACGTAGTCGGATACTTTAAAAAAATTCGAAGTTTGCACTCAAACTAATTTTTTTTTTCATAGCCTGGTAAAAATATATAATTAAGTAGCATTGTTGCGTTAAAGATTTCTTGTAGCATTGTTGCGTCTTTCACGCAGATACGTAGGATTATTTAACGCATAAATAATACCAGGATATACTACAATAAATGTAAAATTCTCAACAGCAGAAAATGTAAGTATTAGTATAACTTTTATTATTTAAAAGAAATGTGCAATAATTTTAAATAAAGCAAATACACATTTCATTAACATTATTGCATATACTAAAAATATAAACCAATCCATACATATTATTCAAGCGTTAACATCCTTACTGCAGTAAAAAAGAAAAAGACATTTTTTAGAACAGGAACCACTTTTAGTAACTGGCAAAATATAATTCTAAGAAAATACATTTAAAAGTTTGTCAAAACAAAAGTTTTGAAACCAATAACCTACAGACATTTTAAAAAATTAAAATAAGAAAATTCATAAAATGATGTTTGTGTAATTTTTATAAGGGTATTTGTTACTTTTAGAAATTAATTAAATATGTTAATTAAGTTAATTGTTGTGGTTCTCGTGTTCATAGTTTGGAAAAGGAAAAAAAATTAGTTAATTAAAAAATTAAATTTAAAAACACACATTTACTGAATTTACATTCTCGCAAAAACATCTTTAATATATTTATTATACTCGGAAATTAAATTATTTTGGGACTAAATTTTACGAGTACTTATTTCCGCTAAGACAATTATTAGTAAAGCAAATAAATAAATTTTAAATTAGTGGAACTTTTAAATCATACATTTACCAAACAAAATGCCTTTAAGTCAGTCACATTAGAAGCCCCAAAATCTCTTTTAACGAAACAAAACACTTAGTCTTGAAAGATATTGCCGTTCTTTAAGAATTTAAAATGAATTTCTTTCTATAAAATCTAAATTCATTTATTTACTTCTACAAATTTCATTTTCTTACAAAGGTGATTCTGACAGTCCACTGAAAGTTTAAAAAGCTTTGAAGTATTTTACAATAATAGACAATCTTCAAGCGTACCTTCGGTGAAAAATCCAAGTACACGTTTGACTGAAAAAGGATCTTCATGATGGTACTTAAAAGAAGATTACTATGACAGTGATGTCTGGTTTTCAAATAACTTCTGTTAGTAGTTTCGCTGTTTGTTACGTATTTAAGGACTTTTAAATTTTGATGTTTGGTTTTTAGAATAATGGACTTTTAACATGAATTACACGAAATTAACGAGACTTTGATTTGTAAGCAGTATTTTGTTCTACTGATAAACAGAAACGTTTTATTCTTTTTAAATGCCCATTAAAACTTTTTTGTCGGTATATCGATGAAAATAGTAGGGTTGATGAAAATAAAATAAATAGAAATAAGGCAATATACTCTATCCTCCAAAAGATAAGGTGGAAACCTGCGTCTGGCAAATGTATTTGAAAATGAATATAAACATAGAGTCAAGGAATTTGGAAGAAATCTTGTGACATAACCATCTGTCGATATAGCTATATGTCTTGGGGTTCATAAGTTAGAGGTGGGATTATTGTGGAAGGATGAGACATTCTAATTCTTAATATGACTTTTATTAAAATTTAACTTAAATTACTTATGTAACGAACAAACATATTAAGTGAGAATAAACCAAAGTACGCCGATTTAATTAAGTCAGATAAGCACCGAATTAAAATCACTTATCAAATATAACTAATTATCTGCCTAATCTGCTTCAATATTATACTAGCGTTCAGAATACCATCTTCTACCTTGGAGGAATAATCATCCGATCCAATCAACTTCAGATATTCAGGGGTAGGCGCGAGTGCAATAGTATGCACCTTGTACAACTGGCGGGATCTCCGTGATTCCTTGGTAGGCCTTCTAATTACACTTCTACCTTTTTCCGAACTAAGCTTTCTCTAGATTGCCAAGCCCTTGCTCACTAAACTTTCTATCCTTTTAAAAGGTTATCTTATTTGCATTGTTGCTCCGTTTTTACTTCTTGGATTTGGGGTTGGAAAAGTTTGCCATTAATCGTGGCCGTCCAAGAACATTAGGAGTTAGCATTGTTAGAAGAAGAACGCGAGAGATGTCTGATCTGTGATTAAAAGTTTATTCGAAAGAGGCTCATAAATCTGCACGAATTTTGACGCAAACATGACACAAAAGTGTGTACTTATTTACGCACGTAAGAAGTTATACTTCTTTGGCGTAACAAGAAAAAATATATATATTTATAAAAAATAAAACATTGAGCGGGACAAGCTGAACCAAGGATGAAGGCGGTCACGAGCAGGGGTTCGTTTTGATGCTAATCTTAAATCAATCGGACCAGCCAAACCCGGGAATAATAACGGTTTAAATAAATTTAAACAACCCCGCACAGGGACAATAAGACCAATAACATGAGGGGGGGTCGGCAGACTGTACATGGAGATGAGTTGAACCGAATGTGACACCTGAGACCTCACATCAAATGTCTCGGCGGGAAGAATCGTTCCTGAGAAAATTAAGACATCCGCCTGAAGAACCCCCGAGCTATGGTCATTTTAAAATAATTAAAACGTTTAAAACAATTAAATAAAATAGAAGCAGGGCACCCAGCAACTCGAAACCCAGCCTGGTTGTGAAGAGACACAAGAGGAATCCATTCAACCTGGTCCAGAGTTTGTAGTCACAAATGGGGCAGCGCTAGCTCGGGAAAGGAAAACGAAACTAACTCCCCCAGAGGGAGTAACTGTAACGTAAATGGTCACGTACATCTCAACGATACACAGAGTAGTAGGTGATCTCAAAGTTTCATCCTTCTATCTCTGTAATATCGTGACGTCATCAAAAGATCGAACCCCACAGGAATAACATGGGGATTCTCTCTCTCTCTCTCTCTAATTTTACTGACGCCCCCTAGGACTACTATCTACACACGAATTATAACAGATGAAAGGAAGCTTAGCGAGAACCTATTGTCCGAAGAGTTTCATTAACAGACTCAAACATCCTCGGAGCTATGTGAGGTTTAAAAAAAATTAAAACTTTAAGATAATTTTAAAATGTTAAATATGGGTGAAGAAATGGGGCTATGATCCTGAAATTTATTATCTAGGATGCTTATAGGGAGAACAATTGAATCCAGCCAGTGCGGTTGACCAAGGTGGATTAGGATTCGAGTTATGACTGGGAAAGCCCTGTAGGGGGGAGCACCGGAGGGGACCAATTCCGTGTAAAACTCGCGCTAATACGAAAATATGGTGGACCTCCAAAAATCAAGTCTCAATCTCAATTTTTTAGGGGGGTGAAACGTTTTTCCAGTCCACATTAAGAAGGGAGCATGATTGCTGCACTCCCCATGCCGACATAATGGGAATGAAGTAGATGACTGGATGGGTCTCGACGAGTAGAACAATTGGTTCCAAATCTCAAGTATAAGACTCGAACAGGAACCACGATTTAACAAATTTAAAAAAGTTAAAAAGAAAAGTTTAAAACAATTTAAGACTATGGAAGAAATAGTCCTATGAGCATGAAATTATAATAACTGGAAGAGCAGATATAGAGAGGGATCGAATGAGCCAGATCCGAAAGGACTGTAAGGCTCAGTTGCCGATATATTAGCCAAAACTGTACAGGGGGTGCGTCCCAGCAGCTATGGTTAAAACAGTTATTGATCCCCAAATATCAGTCCCTAGAACCCAAAATGTGGCAGGTTAAAGTATTAGACAATGGTATGCACGCGCATCCGTGACGTTGTGCGCGCGCATCATAAAGATTTACTCTCATCCTTTTTCCCTAACGCGCAAAAAAAAGTATAACTTCAAAAAGAATCATAGTTCGAGAGAGAGAGCTTTTCAACGCAATTTTAATGGGTCCCATTGAAATCTTGAAAATCCCATTGAGACATTGAAAAATCGTTGTAATAAGGAATGTGTCTAATAGTAATTAATGTTCATTGACAGCATCGACTATCCATGCTGTCAATTATTTCTCGTTTTATCGAAAGTTAAGCGAAAAGAACAGGCATGGGTCACCACGTGGTCAACTTATGAGGAGGTATTCCGAAAAGGACTCAAAATATCAGCAGGCCTTATCAATGGAATCCTAACTATTCTCTTTATTCAGCTTTTTCGAAATTGATCTAATTTTCCTATTAACTTCAACAACGATCCTTAGAAGTAATTAAGGTTAAGAAGCAAAAATTCGTAGAGGTTATTCATTATCAGGCATTTTGAAGGGAATTCATAAGCGTAGTGACATCGACCAAGTATCTCGTCCCGATATTTTATACTGCATTAAGAATTTTAGCTTCATGGAACACATGCTGGTTAGTGTTACCTTCTGGACTTGACCATCTAGTGCATTGTTTTCTCCAGATTAACAAATGGTCGAAATCACTCTCTTTACATCGAATCCGAACTCATCTATGAAGAGTACAGAAACTTATTACTGTCCAGTGCAGGAAACGTATTTTCTTGCTGCACAAATGGGTACATAGATGCCGTTATGATTATACACACACATTCCATGGTCTTATCTAGGAACCTGCATTATGAAGGCATCCTCGCATCGTAATTGGGGAGGTTCTAGTTCCTGATGTGACCAAATGATCAGCAACGAGCCGAGGTAAAGGTGCTTGCTTCTCTTTCGAGTAGAAATGGTAGAAAACGGTATTTCAAAGGTTTTGCAACCCGTAGTTGACATGGAATGCGTCTTCTAAACACAGAATCTTCAAGCTAAAACTGATCCCACACTTAGTGGCCTAAGCCGTGAGGTACATTGTGATGTCTTGCGGCATCAACTTCTAACAACCCCATTTTTCGGGTGTTCTGGTCATTATCTTCTTGACGAATCAGTTAAATAACTTCTAGTCATTGCAAGACTCTTCAATATTGGTAGTGAAATTATTTATTGATAATGACGAATCATGCACAAAACATGCATATGAAGTTGAGAAAGTTTGATTTTTGCACATTTTCTTCCGTTCCTATATTATGTACTCGTTTCTTTAAAATAAAATTGGTAATTACCATGTATTTGTTTCTTAAGAGAGAGAAGTTTTCTTACAGTTTGTTACTATTATAATACCAACTATAAATTGTATTATCTCTGCCATTTTTTTAAATTGAATTTTAAAAATTATGTTGTACCTTCTTAACTTTTGGGGCCGATGCATACAAGAGTGTATCCCACAAAAAGTTCCTGGAGATAATTTTCTTGTTGACTAAAGGTAGGAGTTTCAGGCTGAAAGTTGATGGGGGATCTAAGCTTCGAAAAGGAGAGGGCTGTCAGATGTCTGTGGGCACTTGAGGAAGCAGGGTCACGCTCCGCACAGATGTATCTACTTCATCCTGGTCGAGCAAAAAATGGACAAATTTTAGAGCAGTTAAATGCAATCAAGTTTTGTATGACACTGAGTAAAAATAGGGCGGAGGTGCTCTAATGCTTCGGAAGCTTACAGTGACGGAGCTATAAAACAAAGCTAGACTTTCATGTTGCACAAAAAGTTCCGAAGGTCTGGAGTCCATTAAAGCACAGATCCACATCAGAGCGCCCGTCAGCTTAACAGAAATGGACGATTCTGTGCGAAATTGTATCAAATTCTTGAAAAGTGCTAATGATTAATTGTTTTTAAGGTTTCAGAGGTGTGCGAATACCAAAACAATCATTCATCGCATTTTTAACGGATGACCTTCAAATGAATAAAATTTTTGCGCTACAAACACGACAACGTCAAAGCCATAACGCGCTCATTGTCATCGAGTTATTATTGACCAAAATGGGTGTGACAACGCTTCTCCAGCCACCGTACAGCCCCGATTTAGCACCAGTAGACTATTTTTGTTCTCCAGGATCAAAGAACCTTAAAAATTTCGACATGGGACACTGGAGGGATACAGGTAGTCCATTTTGCTCAAAGAAGGTACAGTAGATACCTCTGCCGGAGCGTGACCCTACATCAACCTTGTGTTCGTAGGCGACCGACAACGTCTTGTTTTAAAAAATCATAGAACCTTCAACAACTTTTTCGGCTGAAGCTACGCCAGTTCAGCCAGTGTTATAACTCTAACAAATCATTCCCAGAACTTTGGAGACAAAACCTGTATTAATATTGTGAGAAATGTCCCATCTTATTATTTTATTTTTCACTAAAAATGAAGAATGGCACCTTGTATTTTTCATTGTTAGGTCGAACGGGACTGATATTATTTTTATCTTTTCCTTAAAATCATTCTTCATGTACATTGTTTTTAAACTTAAGATGTTAAAAGATAAAAAGAGAAAAAAAAGGAAAAGAAAAAGAAAAAAATTGCATTTTTTAGAAATTTTAAATTTTAAGCATAAATATTCAGAAATAAGAAGAACGGATGTACTATAGCATCAATAACTCACACACACATATACGAAAATTGAGATTAAAATATTATTTCATGTGTTGTTTGCTCTTTAAGAACTTTAAGAGGAAGAATGCAAAATAATATTGATTTACCAATTCCTAAATTACAAGACAAAATCAGTGAAAAAAATTGATTTAAAATAGTGAAATAATAATAAAAAAACGCAAAATGAGATTTTGGTTTTATTCTACACTTACGAAACTAAGCTCAAAATTTTAATAATCATATTTAGGAATCTATGGAGAATATAGTCTATTATATAATTTATTTTTTTCAAGTTTTTATTAAACTTCGCTAAAATAAATGAAGATTATTTTAAAGATTTTTATTGAAATTTTTAAGGTTAATTTTCCAATTCGATATAAGATAAAATAATTTTAGTATGAAAACTAAAAATAAATAGCATGTACTTCCTGAAAAATTAAAAAAAAAATTAATAAATAAAAAATTACAAAATTACCATTAAGTTCTCCAAGATGGAAAGCGTACTTAAGTTTTCAAAAATAAAAGATTTAATAAGGTTGAGAGATTATTATTGGGTGTATATTGAGTTCCCCATATATACTTGATTTTAATCAATTTTTATTAGAATCCTTTTAAAATTTCTAAAATCTAATACGAAAATTCCGAGAGTTTGATACTGAACAGCTTTGTATCATTTAATTCATGTTCATGCAATGTATGTGTGTGTGTTTCTTTAAAAATGATATTTTAGACTGCTTAGAAAATTTAATCAGAAAATTGATTTTAGGAAAATGTAACTTAATCCTGTTACTTTATTTTGTCCTTTAACTATATTTTTCGGAAATTTTCTTTAATAAAATATTTTATTTCGTTTTCCTTTTACATTTTTCTATTGTTACGAGTATGCTTTAACAGAGGAGGTCTTTATATAATTCTCACTGATTATATACCTTATTTTTAAGTGTCTCGAAATGAACAAAAATCAATTACATATGTAGAATAAAATTTCTTCGTTGATTTAAAAATACTTAATGCAACAATATTGTTTTTTAGTGTTGCATAAAGTATTATCCTAAGTTGTTATATTTTAAGGGATTGCAAATTAGATGAACAAATTAATTCAGTTGAAGGTGATTGGAGGATTTTTCCCTATTAAAAAAAAGTAATGGCTAATTTTAATATGATATGAATTTCTGGTTGGATTGTCGTATTGGCCACTTATCCCGCCAAGTTTTTTCTCGCCAAATTGATAAAGGGTCAAAATCAACAAATCGTAGAGTTGCTACTCCAGATACAACACGCAAAACTCGCCAAATGGTAAATTTTTCAAAATTTGATGGACCAGTGGCATATTGGACAATTTGACCGAATTTCTTTTACTTGAAACAGGTAGTTGCAAGTATAAAAGGCAATACAGTAAACATTAACCTGATATTTACAATATTAGTCATTCAAAATTCAAAACCATGACGGAATAAATTGAAATAGTAGCGGGGCTTCCGTTGGCTTAATATGTAGTATTAGTTTAGAGATTGTGCCAGCTACAGATGTCACATTTCTGTGCTACAGGGTGGTTCAAAACTACGCGGTTCATCGATAATAGCCCTGACTTTGGTTTATAAAGCGACGTTAATTACGACTCACTTAAGTAGGTATGGAATTTGAAGATTGTATTATTTAATGTCATTTGCTTCAGAAAAAAATTTTGCCACCCTCTTGCGATCAATTCATTGCTGCAATTGTCTTTAATTTTTACATTTGTATATTCAGTTACAAGGTAGAAAGAGAGTTCACGTGGACGTGAGCATATGAGATGTTATGACGCGTGGGAATTCGGCCAAATCTTGAATTTACATAACAATACCAAGATGATCGTATCATAAACATGCTAGCCAATGACCTTTTACTTAACATTTGATGTTTACGCATTTTTGCTCTGTTTAGAGAGTTAAACCGTTATGCTACTGATGTCATAAATTCCTGAAATGTCTCTCCCCTCAGGGAGCTCATCTTTTATGGATGAGTACATATGTGACAATGCTTGAGGTGCCCTAGTGATCTTTTCCTTTTCTCAAAGGGGTGTACAGTCTTTTGGTAAAAACACGGGTATCCACGCCCCCAGGATGCGCCGTGATTCTTCTCTATTTTTCAACCACCTTTCTTGTTAATATTTTCCTCTCTTTCTTTTTCCAGTCAAGTTCACAGGTTTCAACAAAAAATAAAATATACGTGTTTAAAATTAATTTGGTTTTGCTTTTCTTAGATTGGCCCAGTGGTCAGTGGTAGCATGTCATTTCCCACACCACAGGTCGGAGTTCTATTCAGGGCAGGACAATGTCAACTCGGCATTGCATTCTTACTGCATTGGGTCGATAAATGAGTGCCAATCTTGCTTGGGGACACCGGGGGTCTCACTTCCAACTGACCACTTGATAGGGACATCTGCTTATGCACCTCAATGCCCAATGGTCGTGTATACTGGTGTGAGCCCAGTAGGCCCTCACTCTCATGGGCTGTTGCGGCACTGAGTTTGAGTTACTTAGATAACAATTAACATTTTTTAACAATTTTTTTGGTTTCATTTTTTGAATTGCATTAAATTCGTTTAATTTTTAAATAATGTTTCCATATATTTTCTTCTGAACTGGATTTTTTATATTTAGTCTGTCATTTTACCTTGTAATACTGAAACTCTGTTCTTGTCAATATTTTTTAGATATTTCATAATAATTACATATTTTATAATGATTTTTAGATATTAACAATTATTTGGTGCAATTTAGCCGAATCCGGCTCTTGCCCTTTAAAGTATCCAACTACGTTCGAAACCAAGATTTTAAAAAAGCGCATAAATGGATAATTTTCATGATATTTAGTGTAACTTAGTTTAAGAACCGCATATATAAAATTGTTTTAAGGACATTTTAACAAAAAAATTTATTTAAATACAATATTTCGGCAAAAAATGAGCTTAGAATAACCTTTTATCAAAATGTTCTCTTTTTAGAAAAAATTCTTCAAAATAATAATATTTTGCCTGTATATAGCTCAAACCTCTGTACAGAAGCTCAACTATGATTTTTGAAAACTTCACTATAATTTTCAGGATTCACCATTGAAATAATTATCGGCGTTTTTTCTTTAAATTTCTCTCCCCTCTGTTGTCGTAAAACATGGATAAACCCATTTCTAAATATATTTCAAAAATTCTAGTTAAGCCTCTGTACAGTGGTTTGGGCTATATACAGGCAAGATTTTTATTATAATAGAAGCATTTTCATAAAAAAGAATATTTTGAAAATTGTTCATTCTATGTTCATTTTTGTCAAAATATTATACTTAAATCATTTTTATTGTAATACTATTCTAAACTCAATTTTATATACATTTTCTAATCTAAGTGACACTAAATATCATAAATATATTCCATTTATACGCTTTCGCAAAATCACGGTTCCAAACGTAGTCGAATACCTTAAGCTCCCTTACTCAAAAATGCCTCTACAGTGATTGCAAACCATGCTTAATGAAGTAGCATTTCCAGTTCATTGACATTTGTTACAAGGTTATTCTACTCTTTTAACTGCCTTTCCAGTTCATTTCATATATTTTCGAGTATTCTAATATCAGGCCATATTATGGTTAAATCAGTTCTGTACGGTTTGGACGTGATGGGAAATATCATTGTCATCCTGATGTATTTTGTCGCCATATGGAAAC
This sequence comes from Trichonephila inaurata madagascariensis, assembly GCA_019973955.1. NCBI lineage: Eukaryota > Metazoa > Arthropoda > Arachnida > Araneae > Nephilidae > Trichonephila > Trichonephila inaurata. The sequence continues at coordinate 43,138 of BMAV01011041.1, forward strand.
CAATCCTTTAATATTGGTATAAAAATATTTTCTAGTTGAGATTAGTACTCATTTTCCGTTTTGTTATCGTTTATAGTGATAAAGAGAACAATCTAATTCCAGCCAAATGCTCCCCAGATCATTAGTCACTTACCTTCAGCCTGTACAATTGGCTGTTTGCAATCTGGATGAAGAGGTTCATGATGTTTTTGACGAATTCTTTATGTTCCATTATTTGTAAAAAGTGTAAAAAATGGCTTTCATCAATCCATACAACTCTTTCCCACATTTCTAATTCCCAGATTTTCTACTCTTTAGCACAACCATAATGATATCATTGATTTAAAACTGAAAGATAGGGTTTTGTTGTTGGTTGTCGACTTTCAAGCTCAAGAAAATCTTAATTATTTTCGTATTGTTCTGTGAGAGATTAATGTTTCCGAGTTTAAATTGAATCCTTTTGTAATTTGTTGAGGTATCAATCGTCTAATTTCCCTATTTTTCTTCACAATCTGCTTCAATTTCCTCTCATCCCGTTTTGTCATTTTCTTGGATCGATGTCCCCTAGGTGATGAAGCTTTTGTGTTAAATATGTTTTATGTATCATTATAACAGTTATGTTTGTTATTCTAAGTTGTTTTGTGTGAAACTTCAGATACACTTTCACGCCATTTTGTCACATAAAAACCTTCGACTCTTCTTTATACTCACTAATAGCTTTTCTTGACCTCATCATAAAGCAAAAATAATTAGTTTTAAAAATTTAAAACTATTAATTTTAAATAATATAATCGATTAATTTGTAATGTACTTTTTTAAAAATATTAATAAATATTTTCTATAGTCGCAATTTAAGTAAAATAAAAATAAGCGCGAAAGGTGGCTAGTCATTGGACCACTATGATTAGTACAATTATATTGTATTAGTAATATCACACATTGTATTGTATCACACACACACGCGCGCGCGTATTGTGGTAGTTAATTTCAACTTCAGCTTTTGCCCAAAATACAGATCTTATTTGTATGACTGCATATTGCATGAAACTGTTGAAACGGTAACTTTGTAACTAACCCGGAAAATTCTGTTCCTAACATGTCTTACTCTCGAATCCAAAACATTTGTAGGGGTTGCAGATGTAATGAATAACAAACACAATATTAAATTAATCTCAAATTAAAAATTTTTACTTATTTTTTCACTTATAATAAAATAATATTTACCTCAGAAACAAACAAATATGCATAAAAACTGATTCGTGGATAGTAATGGATCCATGTAGACCTCTTAAATCTTTAATTTATATAATCGCTAAAATTCTGCTTCCAATGGAACTTTAATACTACATAGTTTGAAGTACGCGCATGAATTATTAACTAACTGTAAAATAATTCGATCACCTCACAGCTAAAGAAAAAATAACAATTCTTGAAAAGTGCAAGCTAAAATAAACAGGCATTTTTGTGAGATTTATAAAATTATCTATACATTGAATACAATAAATTGAGTAAACATATTTCATATTAAAATACACACATGAATACAAATTAGCGCAGCAAAGAGTCGTTAAAATGAAACCAAATTTTACATACGTAATGACTCCTTTGACATAAATAAATAATTAGAAAATCAAGAAAAAGAACATTTTTTCGGAAAGGCGGCACACAAGAACGGAGGATTTAATACCCTTTTGAAACCCACTCTATGGCGCAGATGCATAATGCGATACGATCGGGCATTGAGGACGTACAAGTTCTGTATGTCTTGGTAATTTCGTTCCATATTTCCTGTAACCTTGTCACAAGTTCATTTCAAACTCGTGGATGCCTAACTCTCCGTCGAAATGGTCCCAAATATTCTCGATTGGAACAAATGTGGGGATCAGGCAGGCCAAGGAAGGGTAGCTTAACATTGAGGACAGATTTAAATGTCCTTATCGCTCATAAAAGGGGATAGAATTTTTAATATTAAATGCACTATATTAACATATTTTTATCACAAGAATTGTGACTAGTATTTTTATAAAACTGATTAGAAATTAACTATATTCATGTAAAAATAATTAATAATTATAAAACCAAAAACGAAAAAACTATAGCAATATTCGTCTGATAGACGGTGATGGATAAGAAAAATTGCACATATCACGAGTTAAAAAAAATCGCCAAGTACAGTCAACCTTCCTATAACGCGGTACTCTCAGAACGCGGTTTCCATATAACGTGGAGCTGAAATTGCGATAGCCCTCCCATAACGCGGTACTCTCACAGCGCGGTTTCCGTTCAACAACGTCTCATCAGTTTTTTCCTTGCACCCAATGAATGGTTTTAAATGGATATCGTTGGTCTAATTATCAAACTGCGTAACTCCATCTGGGATGCTAATTTGATACAGTAGAGGCTAGGCGCCAAGTTGTTGTTTTGTTCGCTAAGATAGGCGATAATATTACAATATGGTTTAATTTGATATTTTTATCGTGCGATAATGTGGTTGCCATGGGGATAACGTATATTAGTGTTATATTAGTGTATATCTCTGCTCAGCAAAAGTAACACATTGTTCCAAATTTTGTGTAATGAACGCTTAAAATAGTGTAAATAATTTACATCTGGAAGTGTAATACATTAATATTACTTTCTGTTGTATTTATTTTATGTTAAAATCTTGCCACCACCTCTCCCTTCGAAATCTAGTTTTATTATGAAATAAAAAAAAGTAGTGATTACACTGTTCGAGGAATAAATTAAAAACGGAGCGCGCACTGAGGCATGTCGTAGACAAAATAAAATGATTAAGGAATCGCGCAAAAAGGTTTTTATTGGTCTCCATATAAAGTGGTACGAATGATGTGATTTGTACTAATTCTGAGTTTCTTAAAGCACGGTCTCCATAGAACGCGCTACGAATTAGCCTGGTTTGTACAGTTAAATCCGAGTTTCTTATAGCGCGGTTTCCATATAACGCGGTACGCACTCACCGCGTTATAGGAGGGTTGACTGTATCACCACGTGATCATCTCACTGGGTAGAGTCTAACTGATGAAGACAAGGCAGCCCACCTTAAAAATCACAACGCAGTGTTATCACAGGCAACAAAGAATCCCCCTTCCGTTCTGAGAGACATATGCTCCGGTCAGAAGGTTAAATATAGATATCCTAAGCAATTTTATCGTCAATTTTCATAATGAATGATAGATGTGAAAAATATTAATGATTATAAATGTCTTATTTAAAATACCACATCGAATTTGTAATATTCCGTTCTCTGTATCATTATCGTACAGGAAATTTTATTGTGTCCAAACTGTATGTTTGTGAATTGTAGAATTAACTTTGTTTCAATATACATAGAACAGTTTTGTAAAGCGTACATTAAAATACCGTTAGAGTGAAAAAATCTATTTTAAAGTACAAATTACATTTAAGAATATTATTTGGTGTGGATAAAATATACTGTGCATTTTTCATTTTCATTTTAAAGATAAAAAAAAAGCAAAATACAAAAATCGACATCATATGCCCCTTACTTTCATTATTACATTTCTACATATATTTAAATAAATACCACTGATACCATAACGGAAGAAGTGTTCGGTAAACCCTTAGGAACAAGTACTCTTATTCACTTCATTTCAAATACCTAAACTAGAAACTATGTCACTCCTTGGAGCAAAGAAATATTTTTGGTGAAAACCCTCATTAAATGCTACCCATCTAAAGAAACTTCAAAGTGCATACGCGCATAAAGGTTTGCAATTACTTCCAAGAAATCCTTAAGCCTAACGTGTAATGGCGATATACTCAAGACTAAAGAACAAAAGCGATAACTAAACAGAAATTCTTTTCTTTCGCTGTGCATTGACTAGTAAACGCGGGTAACATCACGTTATGCCTTCTGGTAAAAAGATAGTTTCCCTCATGACATCGAAAAAACAGGATCAGCACATTTCTCTGGAAACACTTTCCTTATTTCATCCCAAGCTCATTTTATCGAATATTTTCGAATTATTTTTTCTTTGTAGACGTGTTATCATTATTCTGCACAGCATCCTCAATTTCCACGCAATCCACAAATAGAGTCGTAAAAGTCATCGACGCTGAAGGTTTATCCCTCCCTTGAAGGCAAAAAGAGACATAAAACGACTGCCATTGTTGTGATGGTAGACATTTCAAACCAATATATTTTGCTTGTAATCAATTTTGCATGATACAGGGCAGTTTGTGATGTGTTATAATAAGCCGTATTGTATGCTAATACTTTATAAAGAAGTACATTTTCGTTTTTTGTTTAACCCAACATTTATTATAACATAAAGAAGTCTTACTACAGAGTAATATATTTTTCTTCTATATTTCTATATTTTTTTTTTGTATATTGTTCTTTTTTATATCTTATTTTTTCTGTATTTTCTATATATTTTCTGTATTTTATATATATCTGAAAGTTTTTGAATCGAATAAATTTCAAAAACGTACATCTGATTTTATATCAATGATATCTCACAATTTCACCTATGATCGATGATGTTTTATTTTTACAATAGGCATACTAATATTTATAAAAATATCCTTTGGCTCATATCACCATCATATATTTATATATATATCAATAAAAAATTTATGTATAAATTTTAAAATTATTTTCCAAGGATTTTGTTAAGATGGGACAATTATTTAACAAAAAAATATGTGTGTCTGATTTTAAATTACCTGTTAAATATGCGAGAAAATTGTGCAAAATAAAATATTTCATTTTGAAACAGGACATGTACGTTGTTTTCCCTGCAGTGATACACTGCTGGTGAAAAAAGTTTTACTAGAAAGTTCGCTTCCCAGAATGAAAAATAAGATTATTGCATCCCTACATGATATGACTAGGGTTATTAGTTAAAAAAATTTATTCCACCCTTGACGACAAATTTGGCAAAAGATCCTCAAAAGGTCTTTAGGATCAAGCCTTTTAGAATGTCTTATGAGGCTATATAAGTCAAACTTTGAGACAAAGCTCGGATCAGTTGAAATCTGAATGTGCTTGTACGTTAACTGGGACAGAACAGAGAGAATTTACCTAAGTCTACTGGAAATGTGCTCTTGAGAACTTTATCTAGACCTCTGTAAACCATTTTAATAACGAGTCCCTTTTGCACTATTGTAAATATTATATTGTATTATTTCTTTGTGTATATGCGTCGATTGGTTTTCGTATAGTCATTTGTATGTCTTTGTTCATTAATAAATCTATTATTATTTGTTGAGGTGGTTGGCTACTTTTCCACCACCCAAATTTGCAATAATATATGATTAATATATTGTAAATTAAAATCATTCTTTTAAAAAAGTGGGCAAATAAATTGGAAGAAATTTTTCTGTACAAAGGTTTCTTTTACTACACAATATTTTTATGAAGAAAAGTGCAAAAAGAAAAGAGGAGGAAAATTAGAATGTCAACTCATAATTAATGATATTTTCAACAAATGACAATCAATACACGCGCATGGATATGTATAAATAACCTTTGATGTGACCATTGAATCGAAGAAAACATTCTGCAACAGAAAATATATCATTTTTAAAAATACAGAAAAATTATTATTTCAATGCATTTAAAAATATTGATGGCTTAATATAAATAATAATGAATGGTAAGTTTCCGAAATTTTTTAAAAGAATGTCTTATGTATTCAGGTCAATAAATATTTTTATTTAGATCCCAAAGTAGTACATATATCTTTTTAAGTATTAGACTTGAAAAAACAACAACGCAAATCAGAATCTAAATATTAAAAGTGTGTTAGTGTTAAAATTGAAGACAGCCGACATATATATATTTATATATAATATGGTAAGAATATTTGTTATCCTTTCTGGTGTCTTTTAGTGTATTTTTAATTCCACTTTTCTTATCAACTCTATTCTTAAGTTTTTATAACTATACTTAATATAGAGATAAAAAACAGTTATAAGTTAATATAGCTTCTGAATATGATATAACAACGCTAGAGATATTTTAGCATGAAATGCAAATTAGAGAAACTATTATTTTCATATACAAATTTCCATTGGGTCTTACCAACATAAAGTTCAATTTAAAACCGAAAATCGTTTCTACTTCATTGAAAATATTCAGCTTTTTCGAGGATAAATGTGTAAAAATACAGGAGAGCTACAGAATCTGAAATCAAGTGAATGGAAAAGATACGGGCGAAAACAATCTTCGTTCTGATGGTCAAACACTCTAGAACTGTTTTCGGGAAAGAAAAAAAAGTACCCTCAACACAGCATCATTTATTTTCTACTTCCTCAGCTCACAGAGATATACAGATGTTGACACAGAGGAAGTGAACGGTGGTCTCTGCAATCTTTCAAGACGAAAAGGGATTTACACAAAATGCATTTTGTATCCTGGTGGGAATACCGAACTCAGGAATAGCCGAAAGTTTTTCTTTTTTACTTTATTATCTTTCTTGTTTTTTTTCTATTGGCATGCTGGTCTGAAAGTAAGAAAACGAGTATTTATGTTTAGTATCAATGTAAAAACAAAAAGCACAATCCTTTCCGACAGTTCGGGCTAAATTTATTGTTTTGTAGTTGTCAGTAGAAAATACGTATGAGTGTCACGTGTAAAGTTTACGGATATAATTATTTCGATATTTAATTAGTGTATTACTTATCGATTGTTTAATTATGTAACTTAACTAATAAACTAGTAACTGATTGTTTAATTTTTATTTAATTTATTCCCTATTTACTGATTGTTTAATTGTGTTGTTTCGTTGATTAACTACTTACTGATTTTTTAAATTTCATTATTTTGTTTACTATACCTAGTATGATCCAAAAGTTCAGGGACAAGGTGTAGAAAACCTTACCCTGAATAATTAACAGCACCGAAGCTCATCCACCTTTAAAGTAATCACCTTGGGCGTCGATATACTTTTGCCAGCGTTCGTATAACTTCTGGAAGCACAACCGGAATCCGTTTTTCACAGGCCTCCAGCGATGCTACCTTCACTTCATCTGATGACACAAAACAACGTCTCTGCAAAGGTTTTTTCATTGATGGGAACAGACAAATGTCCCACAGGGATACGTCTGGTGAATAAGAGAATGTAGAAGCACGTTTGTGGTAGTTTTGGAGAGGAAATCCTTTACCAGTTGTGATCGATGTACTGGTGCCTTATCATGCAGAAGATACCATTCGTCACTCTGCCAGAACTGAGGAAATTTACGATGAATGGATTTCCTTAAACGTCGACTTCGAGAAGTTTGTAACCTCAGAGATTTGTGCAAGTGTTTGGCAACGATCTTTTTCAAACACATTCAGATACCAGCGGAACATTTTCCTCGTTCCGTGTAATCGAAGTTCATCCAACTGGTTCATTGTATTCGATGGATTTCCAGCCCTATTTAAAACGCCGATGCCATTCGTAAGCCTTTTATCTCGTCTCTCGTATCTCTCGTTTTCTTAAGTCCCAAAGTGTAGTTTCCAAATTATGCAACCGATGGATCAAGATAAAAGAACAATATACGGAACAACAGTTACAAAGTTCGCAAGAGCCAACAGAAGTCAATACGGACATTAATTGGCTTTATCTGCAAGAAGGAATACATGCATGAAAGCTACTCAACTCGTAAATGAGTTTTGCACTACTTCTGGAATATGAGTTTCGTGGTTACTTTTTACCGAAAGCTTAAAATATGATTAAGAGGACTAGGTACCCTTTGAGCAATCTTTTAGCATTTCATATAACGTTTCTGTTCAAAGAAATGATACGAGAGGAAATTTTTCTAATATTATTCACAAAATTTTAAAAATGAAAATTGTTTGAAGAAATTTTGGAAAATTTTAAAATCCTACACCTTTTGTAATTATAAATTTTTTGACCTGAATTTTTTTTGAAATATTTTTATAAGGATTTTTTAAACAAATTTAGGAATTGATTTTACAATTTCCTACTTAGTTTGAAAGAAAAAATAAAATGTTGATATGCATGCTAAAATCAACGAAAAAGCCAATATCACTTACATTTTAATTTTTTTCAAACAAGTATTCATTTTACAGCAGAATGGATCCCTAATTTTATTACATGCTTTATGTATAACTCGCAGGAAAAAATGAAAGTGATTGTTAAATAATTGCGGAAGGAGTAGCATTTTGAATGCACTAATGTTTCAAAAAACACAAACTCAGAAAAACCTCTTTAATGTTTATAATTCTGAAAAAAAATATAAGCTTAAATAAACTTAAAATACCACTTTAAGATATCAGGTATATATATTTTCGTAAAATAAAACAGCATTTTCGTATTTTTCAACCCATACATTTTTATAAATCATAAATTTTTAGAGTACAAAAATAAAAATTCAAGTACAAAAAAAAAATAATCACTGTACAAAAAAATTCAAGAAAAAATGTTTAAAAAAAAACTTTTTTTCTGTCACGACAGAAATTTTAGTTTTCTTTTTTTTTCCTTCACGTAATATTAAAGTACTATATTTTTATGAAAAAACATATCAGGAATAAGAACTGAAATTATTAATGTAAAATGACTTAGTTCAAAAATTTTATATGCACACATTTCACAAAGAAAAAGAAAACTGCCTTACTTTATTGCCGCGGTAATGTTCTGTTTTATATGTTATACATTTTTTATAGCTTTTATTCCTCTTTGTAAAATAGATTTTTTATCAATACGCTTTTTTTATTAGATTTTTTTGTCTAAAAAGGAGGTGTGGCTGAATTCCTTAATTTGTTTTCAAATGAAGTTTTATCCTACTTCTCTAACTTTCCGATATGCACAAGTGAGATATCAACCGAAAGATAATAATACACAGAATACTTTTAATTAAAAATAAAAAAAGAAATGTTAGTTTAGTCCTTTTTCGGGTACCAAATCCTTTTAATACCAGGCTACCAATAGTCTCTATCTCACTCACTCCAGGCTACATGAGAGCCCATTTGACATGCATGAGACAACATTATCAATAAACACAAGATCATTAGACTTGCGTTCTCTTCAATAGTGAGCCGAGATTCGGAGTAAACAGTGATTCTCGACATGTTTTTATATAAAGATGAGCCGGTCTATCACTCCAACATCATGGAACTGAACCATTATGGAAGTTGTGCTGTTATGATGTGGGAAGTATTAATTCGGCATGGACACACGGAACTGCACTTCTTTTAGGTAAAAATTTTGTCTGCTAAAAAGTACAGAGGGCTGACTCCAGTGTGAAGTTTTTTACAGGAACAGTTGGCACCCAGTTCTTTTTGATGGACGATAATATTCCTCCGTATAGAACTAAGTAGACGATGACTACCTGGAGATTTAGATTTCTTAGGGAATAGGAGCGACACAAGTATTATCTCCAGACATGAATGTCATAGATTAGTTTTGTTTTTTTGTAGCGGAACACTATTAATAACTCAGAAATTTGGCGTCACATGAGCAATAAAATAAGTTAAAAAGAATTTTGCTTAGTGAAATAGTTTATAATAATAATTTTTATTGTTAAATAAAAATATGTATGACAAAGATAATAAAATGTTTATTGAGTAATTAATTATGACATTATTATTAATACATTTAACGTGAAATATGTGTTTGATGTTTTTCTAATAATTTCGTTTATATTTGTTCTTAAATACGGTAATGTCACTCTCATTTCGTCATCTACATTTAAAAGATTACATCGTTTTTTTAATTTTTATATTTGAAAATAATTAAAATTCGAATTCACACAAATAAGATGTAGAAAATTGTAGCAATATTTTAAACATTTTTTTGGCTATTATGGGATAATCGCCTCTAATTTTAATCTTTAATCCTCTATTTTAATTCTTATGAATTTAGTGATTGATGTTTAGAAATCAAATCTCCATTATTACAGAGATAAGTTAGTTATTCCTGTTCATTCAAAATTAAATAACATACAGATGTATCCATTGGCACAAATAGATTACAAACCCAATCTATTTTTTTTTACATATAAAATTGGAAAATAAGCAATAATTATCTCCTCTAGTGTAGTCAAGTGGTCAAAAAATTTTTCAATAATTTATTTCTACATAAAACTACCGGGCGATTCAGTTCCGGTTTTTTTAATTTTTTCCCTCAGAATGTAATACATAACTTAAAAAAAATGGCAGAACACAAATGTGCCGCCCACAATGGTTCAGAATCAATGCCGTAGAGCATAGCATATTTGGGATGTTTTTGGTAGAGCAATTTCAAATCTCCAGACCCCCTCCTAAAGCAAAGCAATACCGTGGAGAAAGACTGAGATTTCTTTCTTGAGACATATTAAACTGCATTGTAAGAAAATGAGAATCCGTTGTGAGAGCTACATTGCATTCGTTTGCGATCATATTCCACATTAAAACCTCCACTTTCCTTTATACTGCGATGATAATAAACACTTTTTACCCCGGGGAACGAGATATAGGCCATTGCTACAATCCTCCGATGTCAGTGTTTCACAAACTGTGGGGTGTGTCCCCCTAGAAGGGTGGGCTAACCCAACGAGGGAGGCACGTGAGCATATTAAACAGTCGAAAACAAAAGATTATTTTAAAAAATATTAATTTACTGAAATTAAACAAATAAAATACATTCTGATATGATACCAAATAAAATGCAGATATATACTGACATAATACACTTAAAATGTATCGGTACTTCCACAATGTATTTTTTTAATTAATTTAACAGTACTAAGTTAAAAAAATGGGTTTGCCATACATAAAATTATATACAAAAATTAACATTTATCTTGATAATTTGTACGGTTTGTAATGAATCGATTTATAATTTACCGGTTAAAAGTTACGCAAATCGCTTCTTAATGTCAACGTTTTCCACTTGGGCACGCGTTTGTGATGTATTGAGGGGGGAAGGGGGAGAAAATGTATAAAATTAAGCAAATCCTCTAAAATAAGTAAATCCTTAGCAAAAAAAGCAAATCTTTTTTTTCTTTTCTTTTTTTGCATTCCAAAACCTTCGGAGTTTTGTATGAATAGCAGTGCACAGAGAGAGAAGATGATACATCGGAAACGCGAATATATACGAAACGTCCGAGGCAATTCTGCTTGACTGAGGGGAGACGTTTATATAAAACCGGGGACATTAAGGGTTAAAGTCGTATTGGGAACTTTAGCGTCAAAGTATAGTATTATTGAATTCAATGCATTGTTATTGTATGGAGGAAAGGGGTGATTAAAACTATGATTGTGAATATTGGCTCGGAAATATTGAAAGTTTGAGAAGAACTATGTCCTAAGTAGAATCATATATGAAATTTCAGAGCAATATGTGTCAAATAATCATCCTTCAAAATAATACAAAAGTAATATATTTCCTAGCAGCAAATTACAAGACCAATATTCAAAAGGTCAGCTATGTTGTGAAACGAGAAGTGCTATTTATATTTCTATAGTTGAACTTTATATCACTTTTTTAGAATACTAGACATTTGCATATCATGTTTTCTATCAGTTTAAGATATTAAAATCTTTCTATAATCTTTAAAAATCAAGTACATTATATGAAGGAAATGTTATGAGATATCCAGTTATAAACTCTTACAATTGCATTCTTAACATTATATTTTATCAGTTGTTTTGAGACATATTTCTACAATACATAACCTGATTTAAAACATATTGGCAATCTAAAATAAAACTTTTTTTTTTTATTAAAACTTTTTTTTTTTGAATGAACATTATAATATTTGTTTTATGAATTTCTTTGAATAAATGAAAGAAAAGACTCGTA